>CAWUFW010008599.1:0-265000 GCA_963921515.1 Calotriton arnoldi | reverse complement strand
GGACTGAGGACGGAGCCCAGGGTGGGGAGGCCGCCCTCCCCGGGGCCCTCAGGGGCCCCGGACGGAGCTCCTGAACCCAGCCAAGCGAGGGGGGCTCCCCGGGCACAACGGAACCCCGTCTCGGACCTTTGGCATAGCGTCATGCCGGGGGACAGGGCCCAGGGCTGGAGCACCTGACCCGGGGCCCACAGGGGCCCCTGGACCCAGCCGGGCCCCTGGACCCAGCCGGGGCTCCCGGGCCCAGAGGCGCAGGGGAAGCCTCCCAGGGACCACGGGACCTCATCCCAGGCACCCTGCCACGCGGCAGGACCCAGGACGGAGCCCGGGGTGGGGAGGCCACCCTCCCCCGGGCCCTCAGGGGCCCCGGACGGAGCTCCTGAACCCAGCCAAGCGAGGGGGGCTCCCCTGGCACGACGGAAGCCCGTCTCGGACCTTTGGCATAGCTCGCCTGGCTCTTCCCTTCCGGCGCCTCTGACCCAGGCGAGGGAGGTGGTGGGCTGATCGCCAGCCTGCTGGCACAGCTCGGGGCCGCCCGGCGACGGACGGCTGATGTGCAGGTGGGGCGACCCTCCCTCGTTGCCAGGTACCCGGTTCGACCCGGTCCCGTGTGGCTGGGCTGAGGGGTTTGAAGACTCGTGTGGTCCCTCCTGGGTTACCCTGGGAGGGACCGGCGGCTGTGGGGCTGCCTGCTCCCATCGCTCCGGGAGCCCCCTTCCCTCGCCCCCTGGGTGGGTGGGTGGGGTGGACTCCTGGGCCGAGCGCCTGGCAATGTTTTTTTTTCTCCCAACGGTGCAGTCTGACTCCCAGAGGGGAAGCCTTGAACGGGGTGCCCGGGCCGTCTCGCCGCGCGGGAGGCAGACGGACGGTGTCACCTTCCTCCCGCCTCTCCTGCGCCCGCAGGTGGGCGAACGTTTTCGAAAAGTTGCCTGTGACTCTTGGCGGTGGATCACTCGGCTCGCGCGTCGATGAAGAACGCAGCTAGCTGCGAGAGTTAGTGTGAATTGCAGGACACATTGATCATCGACACTTCGAACGCACCTTGCGGCCCCGGGTTCCTCCCGGGGCTACGCCTGTCTGAGGGTCGCTCGATCGTCAATCGCCCCGGGGCTTCCCCGGGACGCGGCTGGGGCCGTCGCAGGGCGAGCGCTGCTTCCCCTTCGTCCCCCCACAAGGTCAGACCCCCCCGATCGCCCGTGGCAGGGTCCCTCGCCGGGTCCTGCCGCGGAGGTACGCCGCCGGCGCGCCTAGCCCCGAGAAGGGGTCTGGTGACCGGTCCGCCCCGGGCCCGTCCCGGGGCGCCTGGCTGTGTGCCACGCGTGGCTGTCTGTGGTATCCCACCGGCTGCCCGCGCGCACGCGCCTCGGGTGCCCTCCTCCGCGGCCGACTTCCCGGCGAGGGCGAAACCCCTCCAGATGCGATCCGGGGGAAAGAGGGCACGTGCTGCCGGGACGCCAGGGCCCCTGCTCCGGCAGGGGGGCTGGCCTTCCCCGGCTCCCCCTTAACGCTCCGGCGTTTTCTTCCGACTACGACCTCAGATCAGACGTGGCGACCCGCTGAATTTAAGCATATTACTAAGCGGAGGAAAAGAAACTAACCAGGATTCCCCCAGTAACGGCGAGTGAAGAGGGAAGAGCCCAGCGCCGAATCCCCGCCCGGCGGCGGGCGTGGGAAATGTGGCGTACAGAAGACCGACTCCCCGGCGTCGCTCAGTAGTAGCCCAGGGTCCGGGCGCTGGTGTCGGGGGTCCACCGGGACCCGGGGAGGCTCTCCCCGGCCTGGCTAGGGTTCGGAAGCTGGGACCGGGCCCGGGGCTCGTGCTGCATCCCAGGGTCCCAGGCTGCGGGAGCCCCCCATCCTGGAAGCCAGTCCAGGGTCCGGGCGCTGGTGTCGGGGGTCCACCGGGGCCCGGGGAGGCTCTCCCCGGCCTGGCTGCTTTCAGAAGCAGGGACCGGGCCGGGGAGCAGGGGTGGCTGGCTTTATCCGCTACGCTGGCGGAGCGTAGTTTTCTGCCCACCCCTATAGGACCCTGTGGTGCGGGAGCCCCCGTCCTGCGGCCTGGCTAGGGTCCGGGTGCCTGTGACGTGGTCCATCGGGCCTCCCCACCCTGGGCTCCGTCCTCGGTCCTGCCGCGTGGCAGGGTGACCGGGACAGGGTCCCGTGGGCCCGGGGAGGCTTCCCCTGCGCCTTTGGGCCCGGGAGCCCCGGCTGGGTCCAGGGGCCCCTCCGTGCCCCGGGTCGGGTGCTCCAGCCCTGGGCCCCGTCCCCCGGCCTGCAGCTATGCCAAAGGTCCGAGACGGGCTTCCGTTGTGCCAGGGGAGCCCCCCTCGCTTGGCTGGGTTCAGGAGCTCCGTCCGGGGCCCCTGAGGGCCCGGGGGAGGGTGGCCTCCCCACCCCGGGCTCCGTCCTGGGTCCTGCCACGTGGCAGGGTGCCTGGGATGAGGTCCCGTGGTCCCTGGGAGGCTTCCCCTGCGCCTCTGGGCCCGGGAGCCCCGGCTGGGTCCAGGGGCCCCGGCTGGGTCCAGGGGCCCCTCCGGGCCCCGGGTCAGGTGCTCCAGGCCTGGGCCCTGTCCCCCGGCATGACGCTATGCCAAAGGTCCGAGACGGGGTTCCGTTGTGCCCGGGGAGCCCCCCTCGCTTGGCTGGGTTCAGGAGCTCCGTCCGGGGCCCCTGAGGGCCCCGGGGAGGGTGGCCTCTCCACCCTGGGCTCCGTCCTCAGTCCTGCCGCATGGCAGGGTGCCCGGGATGGGGGTCCCGTGGGCCCAGGGAGGCTTCCCCTGCGCCTCTGGGCCCGGGGCCCCGGCTGTGTCCAGGGGCCCCGGCTGGGTCCAGGAGCCCCTCCGGGCCCCGGGTCGTGTGCTCCAGGCCCGGGCCCTTGCCTCTATGCCAAGGGCCCGGGCCGGGGGTCCGTCGGTCCCGTGCAGACCTCCCCCGCTTCGCATGCTTGTCGAGGTGTCTGCGGGCCCCGGGTCGGAGGGCCCGTCAGCTCCCCCCCTTGATCCTTCGATGTCGGCTCTTCCTATCATTGTGAAGCAGAATTCACCAAGCGTTGGATTGTTCACCCACTAATAGGGAGCGTGAGCTGGGTTTAGACCGTCGTGAGACAGGTTAGTTTTACCCTACTGATGATGTGTTGTTGCAATAGTAATCCTGCTCAGTACGAGAGGAACCGCAGGTTCAGACATTTGGTGTATGTGCTTGGCTGAGGAGCCAATGGGGCGAAGCTACCATCTGTGGGATTATGACTGAACGCCTCTAAGTCAGAATCCCCCCTAAACCGTAACGATACCGCAGTGCTGTGGAGCCTCGGTTGGCCTGGGATAGCCGGCCTCTCTCGGGGGGCCGGTGCGTAGAGCCGCTCGCTTGGGGACCGGAGCGCGGACGGAAGGGGGCCGCCTCCATCGCCCTTAGTGCACCGCATGTTCGTGGGGCACCCGGTGCTAAATCATTCGTAGACGACCTGATTCTGGGTCAGGGTTTCGTAAGTAGCAGAGCAGCTACCTCGCTGCGATCTATTGAAAGTCATCCTCTGAGCCAAGCTTTTGTCTCTCCGTGCGTGGGCGCCCGCGGACGCCCTCCTCCACCACACCCAGGGGTGGGTCCCTCTGCCGCCAGGCCGGCGGGAGGGACGCGGAGGGGGGCGACGTGGGTTCGCGGGAGGCTGCCTCCACCACGTGCCCTCCGGCACGGGGGCCTCCCCCTCCTGTCCCTGCCCCACCGGGGTGTGGGGACTGGGGCCTCCACCCCTTGCGGGTCGGCAGGGTGACCAGATGGCCTGCGCCGGCCGGGCCTCTCCTTCCCGCTGCCCCTGCCCCAGTCGGGCAGGGAGGCGAGCAGCAGCCCCGGGGAAGGAGCCTCCCGAGCGGCTGCCTCGCAGCGCCTGGCCACCCCTCGCCGGACTGCAAGGGCGACTGGGTACGGCACCCTCCCAGGCCATCTGGGCGCTGGGTCGTCCCGGGCCATCTGGTCGCCTGGCTGAGTGACCAGATGGCCCTGCGTGCCGGGTGACCAGATGGCCCTGCGTGCCGGGTGACCAGATGGCCCTGCGGGCTGGGTGACCAGATGGCCCTACGGGCTCGGTGACCAGATGGGCGGCCTGCCGGCCGGCCGGGCTAACTCCAACTTTTGTCCTTCCCCAAAGTTCTGTAAGCCCCCACTACGTGGGGGCTTAATAGTCGAGAAAAATGGGCTCCCCGGGCAGGCCGTCGGGGCGAGGACGTGGCCTGGGCTTAACCCTCCTTGGTTCCAGCCGAGGGTCCGGGTGCTGGGCACCGGCGGGGTCCCCCAGGGCCTGGGGAGGCTCTACCCGGCCTGGCTAGGGTTCGGAAGCTGGGACCGGGCCCGGGGCTCGTGCTGCATCCCAGGGTCCCAGGCTGCGGGAGCCCCCCATCCTGGAAGCCAGCCCAGGGTCCGGGCGCTGGTGTCGGGGGTCCACCGGGGCCCGGGGAGGCTCTCCCCAGCCTGGCTAGGGTTCGGAAGCTGGGACCGGGCCCGGGGCTCGTGCTGCATCCCAGGGTCCCAGGCTGCGGGAGCCCCCCATCCTGGAAGCCAGCCCAGGGTCCGGGCGCTGGTGTTGGGGGTCCACCGGGACACTGGGAGGCTCTCCCCGGCCTGGCTAGGGTTCGGAAGCTGGGACCGGGCCCGGGGCTCGTGCTGCATCCCAGGGTCCCAGGCTGCGGGAGCCCCCCGTCCTGGAAGCCAGCCCAGGGTCCGGGCGCTGATGTCGGGGGTCCACCGGGACCCGGGGAGGCTCTCCCCGGCCTGGCTAGGGTTCGGAAGCCGTGACCGGGCCCGGGGCTCGTGCTGCATCCCAGGGTCCCAGGCTGCGGGAGCCCCCGTCCTGGAAGCAAGCCCAGGGTCCGGGCGCTGGTGTCGGGGGTCCACCGGGACCCTGGGAGGCTCTCCCGGCCTGGCTAGGGTTCGGAAGCTGGGACCGGGCCCGGGGCTCGTGCTGCATCCCAGGGTCCCAGGCTGCGGGAGCCCCCGGTCCTGGAAGCCAGCCCAGGGTCCGGGCGCTGGTGTCGGGGGTCCACCGGGACCCGGGGAGGCTCTCCCCGGCCTGGCTAGGGTTCGGAAGCTGGGACCGGGCCCGGGGCTCGTGCTGCATCCCAGGGTCCCAGGCTGCGGGAGCCCCCATCCTGGAAGCCAGCCCAGGGTCCGGGCGCTGGTGTCGGGGTCCACCGGGACCCGGGGAGGCTCTCCCGGCCTGGCTAGGGTTCGGAAGCTGGGACCGGGCCCGGGGCTCGTGCTGCATCCCAGGGTCCCAGGCTGCGGGAGCCCCCGGTCCTGGAAGCCAGCCCAGGGTCTGGGCGCTGGTGTCGGGGGTCCACCGGGACCCGGGAGGCTCTCCCCGGCCTGGCTAGGGTTCGGAAGCTGGGACCGGGCCCGGGGCTCGTGCTGCATCCGAGGGTCCCAGGCTGCGGGAGCCCCCGGTCCTGGAAGCCAGCCCAGGGTCCGGGCGCTGGTGTCGGGGTCCACCGGGACCCGGGAGGCTCTCCCGGCCTGGCTAGGGTTCGGAAGCTGGGACCGGGCCCGGGGCTCGTGCTGCATCCCAGGGTCCCAGGCTGCGGGAGCCCCCGTCCTGGAAGCCAGCCCAGGGTCCGGGCGCTGGTGTCGGGGTCCACCGGGACCCGGGGAGGCTCTCCCGGCCTGGCTAGGGTTCGGAAGCTGGGACCGGGCCCGGGGCTCGTGCTGCATCCCAGGGTCCCAGGCTGCGGGAGCCCCCCGTCCTGGAAGCCAGTCCAGGGTCCGGGCGCTGGTGTCGGGGGTCCACCGGGGCCCGGGGAGGCTCTCCCGGCCTGGCTGCTTTCAGAAGCAGGGACCGGGCCGGGGAGCAGGGGTGGCTGGCTTTATCCGCTACGCTGGCGGAGCGTAGTTTTCTGCCCACCCCTATTCTATATGGCAACGGCAGAATTGTTGGTTTGTATGATCTTGGCTCGATTGAACTTCTTCAGGAGGTTCGGACTTACAGTTGCTATCCTATACATTTACAGCATGGTTTTGAGAGTAGTATATTTGAAATGTATTTCTAATTTGTGAGATGGTTACCAATTATTGGTCCTCATTGGGTAACCAACAATCGACACCCTGATTCCTTGCTCCTCAATGCCATGAGCAAGGTCCCCGAAGGACCAGAAGCCTCTGAGGGTGCGATTAAATATCAAGATATAAATAAGTATAAATTGGGCCCCTGTAAAACGCTGCCACTGTCCTATTTGGCTCATTGCAATAAAGTCAGGAACATGCAAATTTTCAAACAAAATACTCATTATACCAAAATGATATAACGGTATACATAATAAATTAAGCTCCAAATAGTCTCCAATAAGGATGTGTGCTGTAAATTTAACAAGTAAGAAAGGCAATGAAGGTTCGTTCAGTCTGAAAGCCAGAATGTATGGAAGTTAGGCCTCTATTTCCTTCAAGAGAAATAATAGACTATCTGGCACATGCATCAAGGTAGGCTTTGCGATTCCTTAATTGCGATTATTAAGGAATCGCAATTAAGGAATCGCAAAGCCTATGCATGTAGGAATCGCTATAAAAATAGCGATTCCTAAACATTCCTTAATTGCGACTCGCTAATTGCGAGTCGCAATTAAGGAATACCTCCCCATCAATTCCTATGGGCCTAGAGGCCCATAGGAATGAATGGGAAGACATTCTCAATTTGCGATTCGCAATTAGAGAATCGCAAATTGAGAATGCAATTTCAAGGGTGCCAGGGTGTCAAAGGGACCCCTGTTGCACCCCTGAAATCTGCATATGAGTACATCTTGCACACACACATGCCCCAAGGGCATGTGTGTGTGTAAAATGGAACTTTGAAAAATGCACTTTAGTGCATTTTTCACAGTTTTGCAAATTACCATGAAGTTCAACTTCATGGTAATTTGCGCCCCTATTAGCGAAATCGCTAATTTTTTTACTTTAATGCATTGCATTTAAGGAATCTCAATTTGCGATTCCTTAAATGCAATCGCAATTTGAGAATTCGCAATTAATTGCGAATTCTCAAATTGCGAGGGCCTTGACCCTTGATGCATCGCAAAAGGTAATTTTGCGATCGCAAACGGCCGATTTTTGCGAATCGCACCGTTTGCGATCGCAAAAACCTTTGATGCATGTGCCCCAAAGGGTTTACTTTTTAACCTAAGGAGAGGATGGGGCCTACCTCTTAGAAAATAAAGTACCATGTTCCTTATGGTCAGTCTCTGTTGCTGCTTGGCCGCCTCACATTATTCCTCCTTCCTCTGTTCATTGTGAACGAGGTTGGAAGCTCAGTGGTTAATTGTCAGTTAGCCCATTGGGCTGCACATCCCTTTCTTCTCCTCATCACAGAAGAGTAGCGCTTAGGCAAATGTGCCACGAGGCTCATGGGGCCCGTTCCATTTCTGATAAGACACCAAGAGGTATAGATGGATATGGTACATGCAAGTAGCAAGAACCAATAACCTCCAGCCCTCTATTGCGGCCATTATTATTATTATTATTATTATTATTATTATTATTTCGACACTTATAAAGCGCACTGTCACCCAACAGGCATCCTGGCGCTAACATATGTGTGCCCAGCAGGGCTCATGCTACGGGGGATCTCATCAAGATAATAAAGTTATGCACTAGGATAGAGCCATGTCTTTAGTCTCTTCCTAAACAGAAGAAGATCTTCCAGCTTTCTCAACTCGAATGGAAGACTATTCCATAGTCGGGCAGCAGAGGTGCTGAAGGCCCTACCTCCTGATTTTGTTTTTTGAATCTTGGCACCTTCACCATTTTAGCGGAAGAGGAGCGGAGGCTCCTAATAGGGGCATACCATGCGAATTTCTTCTGCATTAATATAGGTCCAGACCCATGCAAGGCCTTGAAAACTATGCAAAGGGACTTAAATTGAACTCTCTGTAGTATAGGAAGCCAGTGTAGCTCCATCAAGGCCAAGGAGGCAGAAGATCGTCTTGGCCTCCCCAGAGCTAGCTTGGCTGCTATTGTTTGAATTCTCTGGAGCCTCTCTATCAAATAGCTTGGAGACTCCAGCAGCAGAGCATTACAGTAGTCCAACCTGCTTAGAATGGTACTTCGTACTACCAGTGCTCGGGCTTGGGATGGCAGGACCGGAAGAATCTTCCGGAGGGCTCTAATAATAGAGAAACAGCTCCCCACGGTTTTATTTACATGTGCTTCAAGGGTCAGTTTGTTATTAAACATAATGCCCAAATTCCGCACCTTCTCCGCAGGGACCAGTGGGCTGGCTGTGGCTGATGGCCAGAAATTAGTGGGAAGTGGTGGAGGGGACTTCCCCGCCGCACAGTAAAGAATCTCGGTTTTATCGGCATTAAATTGTAGCGAGTTCTTTCTCAGCCACTGTGCCATGTCCTGCAGGCAAGCATGAAGGTCTTCCAGGGATGTCGACTGTTCTCCCTCTAAGGACAGAATAAGTTGGGTGTCATCCGCATAATTTACGATATTAACATTATGCACCCTTATAACGGCAATCAGAGGTCTCATATAGATGTTAAACAATATTGGGCTGATCGCGGATCCCTGGGGAACGCCATGCACAATGTTTTGAAATTCAGACTGATAGGGGGGAAGGGCCACTGCTTGCCTCCTATACGATAGGTAGGACTGAAACCATTTCAGAGCCGTGCCTGCTATCCCCACTTCTTCAAGTCTGTTCAGGAGAACCTCATGGTTGACTGTGTCAAATGCGGCAGACAGGTCAAGCAGGATAAGTATCGCTGATTGACCTCTGTCTGCACGCATTCGAAGATCGTCCATCACAGTCACCAGGGCGGTCTCCGTTCCGTGTCCAGCACGGAAGCCAAATTACACATCCTCTAGAATGTTATTAGTTTCCAAGTGCTTTGAAAGCATTCTGCTAACCAGTCGTTCTACAATCTTTGCTGGGTAAGGCAACAGGGAAATCGGCCTATAGTTTTTTGGACTGGCTGGGTCAAGCGTTGCATGTTTTTGTAACTCCTCTTTGTGTGAGTAAAACCTTTCACTTCCTGTTCTCAATAGTAGCTGAACTGCTAGTCAGCACAAAGAAGGCACAAATGCTCATCTCCCTCATGCAAGGAGCCAGGAAAAAACAGTCTTCTAATTCATGCCAGGTGAGACTCAGAAAAGAGGTCACCCTGCCCATGCAATGAACCACACCAGCCAGTGCCCACGGCTAGAGATGAACCGAGACAATACTTCCCTTCTGGAAAGCTAGGGAGCAGAAACAAACATCCTAAAGACCCCAAATAGTGGGTTGAAAAGGGCTCTCAGTGCAGAGAGTGCTCGTCTTCCCAGGTAATTCACATGTTGAAAAACACTAGGCTGATGTTCCTGTTTCACTTGAAGGCTGTGTTTGGCTGTTGTCTGGATGTCTGGTGGAACCCATAACGGGTAAAGAAGACCACTGGTCCCAAGGGCCCAGTGGACCAAAGAAACCAAGGTACTCATTATGATTACCTTCTCTGGGGTGCATAGGCCCTCCCAACAGAATGGGGATCCCAATGATTCCCCTGCAGAACGAGCATTCACGTTTTGTTTGGAGGGTGTTTGCACACCATAGAGAATGCAACTCTAAAAAGAACCATGGCTCCAGGGGTTTAGTAACATTCTCCTCATCCCAGTGGCACAAGAAATGCAAGTGGAGGATGACAAGATCCTCCCCCCAGATCAATGCTGGGGGGCCCACAGCCTCCCAGTACGATCTCTCTTCCCCATCAGTCCATATAAAAATCTAGCAGCAATAATGCTCCATGATATTATATTGCTGGTGTTTTGCTCTCGCCCTGTAGAGTGCTTGTTGTTATACAATCAACTCATTTCTAAAGAAGTACCTATAGATACAAAACTTCTGATACAAACATAAAGATTTTTCAAATATGAAAATTATGCTTCTTCTCAAAAGTGAGAACTTCAAGGTACTCACCACACGTCACACACATCTTTGCCATACACTCTGTTCCCTCTACAAAAGCCCAAAAGAGTGCCGAACGACTTAGTAGACTCACCGAGTATATTTAGAAACCCTGATGCGTTCATTGCTTTTTTATGTATATCGCACATTTGATTTGCTGGTTCAGTGGTTGTATGTATTTTAAACATAATAACTGTCCCCCTTCAGTAACATGAGCTGCTAATTTACCAGTTTTTGACAATCATATTTTTAAGTTTAGCTTTAATACACAAATTAAATTGGTGCCAGTGATCCTCATACTGTTTACAGAACATGTAATGTCTAGCCACGGGTCAAAGCAGATCTTTGAGCATGCTAGTCTGATGACAAGGATGATGTATCCTGTTTTGCTTTCTGAATAATAATATGTCTTCGGTCACAAGCCAGTAGTGCCCTTTCGTCACGTAGCCGTCAGCACTCTGTTGACTCATATTATTTGTTCTTCAAACAAATACTTTCTACTTCAGACATTATTTTAAACTAGTATTTTCTTTGTGTACGAACCGTAGTTTTAGGGATTATTTAAATTGTTTTGTAAAATAAATACGATTTTCAACAATGATACAATGGAAAGTTAAACTTTTTCTACGTTTTCACATTTCAATTTTGTTCTTTCTTCTTTTGTTTTGAATTTGTATTCAACATGAACGGCTGTGTGCGGGATTCCAAGGGGGAGATTTACTAAAAAGTCACGCAACGCAGCACAGCCCCCCAAGAGGCTATGCTGCGTTGTGCGACAGGGAGGGAGCAGGAGAGCACCATATCTTCAGAGATATGGCTCTCTCCTCCCCTTTCCCTTGCGCCTGCGCTGATTACAGCTGCCGTGCGCCACGCACACACCTTAGCGCCACAGCGCCACCAAGGGTGGTGTATGGGCGTTCCCATGCAACCACCCAAGGTTTCTCACGCTAAACCCAATTTACTAAAAACAGTAGATTGGGTTTAGCGTGAGAAAATTGCGCCCTTTTTAACTAGATGCAAGGAAGGAGAAATGCTTTCATTTCTCCTTCCTTTTCCGACTTTGCATGTGTGCTGCACTGTGCAGCAGGCATACAAAGTGGGAAAAGCTTTCCCTTGTGTCTAGCATAGTTTTTTTTAAAGGAAGGGTACCCTTCCTGTACAAAATCTATGCTAGACTCATGCACACACCCTAGCGCTGCTGCGCTAAGGTGTGTGCATTGATGAAGCAGGAGCAGTACTTCACAAACTTTGGTGATGCAGTGTTCGAACCTCATGCTGTGGCGGTTCTGACATGCTGTGATGGAAAGTGGGGCATATGATGAAAGCCATGGTCAATGCGCTGATCAGGAACCACATTCCAGTGCTGGCAGCAGCAATTCGTCGAAGTTTGTAGCGATGCATTGATAAAAACAGATGCTGGGAGTTGATGCATGGATTTTCTCCTTCAGATACCAGATTCAACTTCAAAGGGTCCAGGAACTGGATTTGGCACAACTTGGAAAGTCAAGACTATGGTGGTTGAAGTCCTTTATGGCCCTGAGACTTCTGAACAGGTGGCAAGCACACACAAGCCATTGAAGAACCTTGGAATGCAGGATACAGTCCTTTCACTCACAGGACAGAAGCAGCACGCAGCAGGCCAGCACAACAAAGAACCAGACAGAGTGGCATTCTCTCCCACAACATCCATCTCTTCTTCCTGGCAGAATGTCCTCAGGCCAGAAGTGGACTGAGGCCCAAAACGTATACCCCTTTCATCCTTTGAAGCAGGCAAACTTCAAAGGAAAGTCTTTGTAGGGCACAAGACCCCGCCTTTCTCTGACATGGCCTTAGACACACTACAGGGGAGTGGAGACAGCTTTTTGTGAGGACAGACACAGTCCTATTCAGGTATAAGTGACAACTCCTCCCAACCCACTAGCTCAGGAAGACCCATCAGCAAGGTGATGGCCGATCAAGATATGCAAGGCACACCTCAGCTTCCTTTGTGTGACTGTCTAGAGTGAATGCACAAGAGCCCAACTGTCAGCCAACCAAGATGAGTATTCTACAGACAGGCAGAGGCACATAATGGTTAATGCTCACTTTCTAAAAGTGCCATTTTCAAACACACAATTTAATAACCAACTTTACCAAAAGATGTATTTTTGAAAAGAGTTAAGAGACCCCGAACTCTAAATCTCTATCAGCTCCCAATAGGAAGTTACACTTAAAAGATATTTCAAGGTAATCCCCGTGTTACCCTATGTGAGAGATCTTCCTTGCAATCGTAAAAACTGAAATTAGCAGCATTTCACTATTAGGACGTGGAAAACATACCAGTACATGTCCTACCTCTTAAATACCCTACACCCTGCCCATGGGGCTGCCTTGGGCCTACCTTAAGGGTGACCTATATGCAATAAACGCGAAGGTTTGGGCCTGGCAGGTGAGTGACTTGCCAGGTCGAAATGGCAGTTTAAAACTGCACTCACATACACTGCAGTGGCAGGTCTGAGACATGTTTGCAGGGCTACTCATGTGGGTGGCACAATAAGTGCTGCAGGCCCTGGGCACAACTGGTGCACTTTACTAGAGACTTACCAGTAAGCCAAATATGCCAATCATGGATAAACTAATCACAATGCAATTTACACATGGGACATATGTACCTTGGCACTGGTTAACAGTGGTGATGTGCCCAAAGTCCTCAAGCCAACTAAAAAGGTCAGAAAAAATAGGAGGAATAAGACAAACATTTTGGGGATAACACTGCAAAAAGGGACAGGTCCAGCACAACCCCCTTCCATCCTAATGCCAGGGTAAATAATTAATACCTTGATGGACTTCCCTGCTTATGGCGATAGAACATGGGCCCTGGCCCACAACAGCAGGGGCCAGGGCCAGGGAGTGAGAGTAGTGTCACCCCCTCTCACTCCTACATCTGGACTTCTGCACCCTCCTTTCCGGAGCGGGGCAGCCAGACACCAGAACAGGTGGGACGCTTGTGACAGTGCCCCCCCCGTGGCTGGCCTACCGGTACAGACTAGGCCTCCCTCCTGGTGCTCTCTCTAGGAACTATCCAGGCTCTGGGACTTGGTTTTGGGCAACCTGGGCCTCTGCCCATCCCCACCTCTCCTCCTTCTCTGAGAAGGTACATGGGGCCCTCTACCCATGCCATTACACTGGGACTTATCTGGGCTACTGCAAACCTCCCCTGCCTCCCTCGGGTGGGGATAGCCTGAGCCACTCCCTTCAGGATTACTTCCAAAATCCTCTTCAGATCCTCTGGTATCCACCGAGAGGTCTGCCTCCAGTGTAAGCACCCTGGGGTCAGAGAATTCACACGCCACAGGGTTTTGGCATAGCTCTGGAAAACCTTTACTGAGCAAATGCTCTCCAGCAATCGAATTGTACAGTCCCTCTTCTATGTTCACCATACTACCCTTTACTCAACCATCCAGTGCCTTGGAAAATTACCCCACATCACCCCCACAAGACTAGTGAAACAGTATCTTACTGTCCCTGAAACTCAACCCTCACTTTCTGCAGTGTCTCCATACTTCCTTACCAGGGCTTCTACCATGGGGGAACACCTCTCCCTGTCACTCCTTCCTAGAGCCAATAGAGCGTCCCTCCTACCACTAGAAATATGACTCCCTGTGCCAGTTCCCCAATCCCCCTCATGGATCCTTCGCACCTCTGGCACCACCTCATAAACCTGACTCCCCTGGTAAATGTCATCCCCCGCCTTGAAGTCAGGCACCAAGTCTCTGGGTATGTGGACCTTTTCTTCAATACTGGTCATGATATTTTTGCTGCCACCATCTGTGATGGTCTCAGCTCACCTGGCTTTCAAAGGAGCCCCCTCTGGTTTGGCTCCAGAGGTCTGGATTTCCTCCTTTGTTGAGTGAGCTTGGGCCGGCCCTCTTCCTGGCACAGGATGACATCTGGTTGATTGATGTAGAGCAGTCCACCAAACCCCTTCCTTCTTAGGAGCTGACCTAATTAAGACTAATTGCTCCCTTTTATGGGGGACAGCCTTTGTTACTGCTGCTGGATGTAAAAGTAACTAAACCAGTCCAGCAGGGTGACAACAACCGTGGGCTCTGATTGTGAGCTGAGCCAGAGAAACTTGGAATTCCTGGGTGACCCATAAGCTGTACAGTTATGATTTTGTACTTAACAGAATTGTTCCTTTCACATGGGTTACAGTGTACATTGGTGCAACTTTGGAGTCTCTGCCCTAAAGAGTACTGGAGCTGCGCCCTAAAGCAGCCTTTCCCATTGGAGTATAATGGCATGACACTATATTCAAACAATAAAGCAAACTGACTTTCCCTTACATGTGTACACCCACATTATAAGACATATTCCAGGTCACTACCCAACCCTGCATAGTCTCTGCTGTGGCAGTCTACCTGTGTATGACTTTTGGGCTTTGCACAATAGGAGTCTCCCACAAACAGCCCTCATATGTGTGCACAAGTTTGTGCACACATGTTCACGTGTAAGCAGCCAAGTGTCCCTTACCCTGGCTGTGTCGCTGCAGCCTTATCTTAAAAGGGGGACACTGGTGGTAAACACAATCAGTCCAATTTACCATGAGGTTACTGTGCATGAGTCACAAGTTATGAAGCTCTCCCACAGTAAAAGGTTAAAAACCAGTTGATCAAAAAGCAAAAAATCCAGGCTGATAAGATGGTAAGAACGACCTCCTCACAATCAAAATGGAGTATAATGTGAGAAACTAAACTCTTAAGCTTACCACATAGAAGGCAACAGTTTTGAATTGTTCTTTGTGGACCAACCTATGTGCCCAGAAAGACGATCAATTCCCATGACTTGCTTGGGAAAATATTCCAAAGTATCTACCTTTGCACCTTGTGAGCAGATGATGGTTGCATTTGCATGGACCACAATGGGGTGACAATTGATGTAATCTCTGGACTTGTCAAACAATATTATTAAAGAACACCCTGGAGGGGTGAGAGTGGGTTTCTTTTTCTTCGCTGTGAATGTACCTATCCCCTTTTCCTTGAGCAGACTTATCTTCCTCTGGGAGAAGAGATTTCTTTGCTTCTGCTGGCACTGAGCTCATGTCGGTGGTCTCGTTGACACTCCTGGTTCGCCAGTACTTGCCTCCTTTCTTATCCTAACTTTGACCAGAACCCATGCCTATGCTAAGAGAACTCTTCCTGAACTGTCCCCCTGCCCTTACTAGTGGCAGGAACCCACTTGTCTAGCAAACGTTCCATGGACTCTTTGGCTGAACAATAGATTCCCAAATATCCCCGTAAGATTGTCTTTTGTCTATACTCTGCTAAATGTGTAGTTTTATATTATATTCTGTAACTGCTTATTAAGTCTCATGACAAGTTGCCTAAAATGCTGAGTATTGCTTCGAATTCTAAATCTGTTTAATAAAAATAACTAATTCAACCTAAACTGTCTGAATCTTCTTTAAATTGTATTCTTAAATGTTCTTTCCACAGAGTCTATGAATACAATAATTGGGATTCTAATGCATAACCGAGATAGTCAGAGATTATTTTCAAAACATCAGATTCTTCTGTTATTGTTCTATATGGCAATGGCAGAATTGTTGGTTTGCATGATCTTGGCTCGATTGAACTTCTTCAGGAGGTTCGGACTTACAGTTGCTATCCTATACATTTACAGCATGGTTTTGAGAGTAGTATATTTGAAATTAATTTCCAATTTGTGAGTTGGTTACCAATTATTGGTCCTCATTGGGTAACCAACAATTGACACCCTGATTCCTTGCCCCTCAATGCCATGAGCAAGGTCCCCGAAGGACCAGAAGCCTCTGAGGGTGAGATTAAATATCAAGATTAGATAAGTATAAATTGGGCCCAGTAAAACGCTGTCACTGTCCTATTTGGCTCATTGCAATAAAGTCAGGAACATGCAAATTTTCAAACAAAATACTCATTATACCAAAATGATATAACGGTATACATAATAAATTAAGCTCCAAATAGTCTCCAATAAGGATGTGTGCTGTAAATTTAACAAGTAAGAAAGGCAATGAAGGTTCGTTCAGTCTGAAAGCCAGAATGTATGGAAGTTAGGCCTCTATTTCCTTCAAGAGAAATAATAGACAAAGGGTTTACTTTTTAACCTAAGGAGAGGATGGGGCCTACCTCTTAGAAAATAAAGTACCATGTTCCTTATGGTCAGTCTCTGTTGCTGCTTGGCCGCCTCACATTATTCCTCCTTCCTCTGTTCATTGTGAACGAGCTTGGAAGCTCAGTGGTTAATTGTCAGTTAGCCCATTGGGCTGCACATCCCTTTCTTCTCCTCATCACAGAAGAGTAGCGCTTAGGCAAATGTGCCACGAGGCTCATGGGGCCCGTTCCATTTCTGATAAGACACCAAGAGGTATAGATGGATATGGTACATGCAAGTAGCAAGAACCAATAACCTCCAGCCCTGTATTGCGGCCATGCAGAGCATGTTTTTGTAACTCCGCTTTGTGTGAGTAAAACCTTTCACTTCCTGTTCTCAATAGTAGCTGAACTGCTAGTCAGCACAAAGAAGGCACAAATGCTCATCTCCCTCATGCAAGGAGCCAGGAAAAAACAGTCTTCTAATTCATGCCAGGTGAGACTCAGAAAAGAGGTCACCCTGCCCATGCAATGAACCACACCAGCCAGTGCCCACGGCTAGAGATAAACCGAGACAATACTTCCCTTCTGGAAAGCTAGGGAGCAGAAACAAACATCCTAAAGACCCCAAATAGTGGGTTGAAAAGGGCTCTCAGTACAAAGAGTGCTCGTCTTCCCAGGTAATTCACATGTTGAAAAACACTAGGCTGATGTTCCTGTTTCACTTGAAGGCTGTGTTTGGCTGTTGTCTGGATGTCTGGTGGAGCCCATAACGGGTAAAGAAGACCACTGGCTCCCAAGGGCCCAGTGGACCTAAGAAACCAAGGTACTCATTATGATTATCTTCTCTGGGGTGCATAGGCCCTCCCAACAGAATGGGGATCCCAATGATTCCCCTGCAGAACGAGCATTCACGTTTTGTTTGGAGGGTGTTTGCACACCATAGAGAATGCAACTCTAAAAAGAACCATGGCTCCAGGGGTTTAGTAACATTCTCCTCATCCCAGTGGCACAAGAAATGCAAGTGGAGGATGACAAGATCCTCCCCCCAGATCAATGCTGGGGGGCCCACAGCCTCCCAGTACGATCTCTCTTCCCCATCAGTCCATATAAAAATCTAGCAGCAATAATGCTCCATGATATTATATTGCTGGTGTTTTGCTCTCGCCCTGTAGAGTGCTTGTTGTTATACAATCAACTCATTTCTAAAGAAGTACCTATAGATACAAAACTTCTGATACAAACATAAAGATTTTTCAAATATGAAAATTATGCTTCTTCTCAAAAGTGAGAACTTCAAGGTACTCACCACACGTCACACACATCTTTGCCATACACTCTGTTCCCTCTACAAAAGCCCAAAAGAGTGCCGAACGACTTAGTAGACTCACCGAGTATATTTAGAAACCCTGATGCGTTCATTGCTTTTTTATGTATATCGCACATTTGATTTGCTGGTTCAGTGGTTGTATGTATTTTAAACATAATAACTGTCCCCCTTCAGTAACATGAGCTGCTAATTTACCAGTTTTTGACAATCATATTTTTAAGTTTAGCTTTAATACACAAATTAAATTGGTGCCAGTGATCCTCATACTGTTTACAGAACATGTAATGTCTAGCCACGGGTCAAAACAAATCTTTGAGCATGCTAGTCTGATGACAAGGATGATGTATCCTGTTTTGCTTTCTGAATAATAATATGTCTTCGGTCACAAGCCAGTAGTGCCCTTTCGTCACGTAGCCGTCAGCACTCTGTTGACTCATATTATTTGTTCTTCAAACAAATACTTTCTACTTCAGACATTATTTTAAACTAGTATTTTCTTTGTGTACGAACCGTGGTTTTAGGGGTTATTTAAATTGTTTTGTAAAATAAATACGATTTTCAACAATGATACAATGGAAAGTTAAACTTTTTCTACGTTTTCACATTTCAATTTTGTTCTTTCTTCTTTTGTTTTGAATTTGTATTCAACATGAACGGCTGTGTGCGGGATTCCAAGGGGGAGATTTACAAAAAAGTCACGCAACGCAGCGCAGCCCCCCAAGAGGCTACGCTGCGTTGTGCGACAGGGAGGGAGCAGGAGAGCACCATATCTTCAGAGATATGGCTCTCTCCTCCCCTTTCCCTTGCGCTGATTACAGCTGCCGTGCGCCACGCACACACCTTAGCGCCACAGCGCCACCAAGGGTGGTGTATGGGCGTTCCCATGCAACCACCCAAGGTTTCTCACGCTAAACCCAATTTACTAAAAACAGTAGAATGGGTTTAGCGTGAGAAAATTGTGCCCTTTTTAACTAGATGCAAGGAAGGAGAAATGCTTTCATTTCTCCTTCCTTTTCCGACTTTGCATGTGTGCTGCACTGTGCAGCAGGCATACAAAGTGGGAAAAGCTTTCCCTTGTGTCTAGCATAGTTTTTTACAGGAAGGGTACCCTTCCTGTACAAAATCTATGCTAGACTCATGCACACACCCTAGCGCTGCTGCGCTAAGGTGTGTGCATTGATGAAGCAGGAGCAGTACTTCACAAACTTTGGTGATGCAGTGTTCGAACCTCATGCTGTGGCGGTTCTGACATGCTGTGATGGAAAGTGGGGCATATGATGAAGGCCATGGTCAATGCGCTGATCAGGAACCACATTCCAGTGCTGGCAGCAGCAATTCGTCGAAGTTTGTAGCGATGCATTGATAAAAACAGATGCTGGGAGTTGATGCATGGATTTTCTCCTTCAGATACCAGATTCAACTTCAAAGGGTCCAGGAACTGGATTTGGCACAACTTGGAAAGTCAAGACTATGGTGGTTGAAGTCCTTTATGGCCCTGAGACTTCTGAACAGGTGACAAGCACACACAAGCCATTGAAGAACCTTGGAATGCAGGATACAGTCCTTTCACTCACAGGACAGAAGCAGCACGCAGCAGGCCAGCACAACAAAGAACCAGACAGAGTGGCATTCTCTCCCACAACATCCATCTCTTCTTCCTGGCAGAATGTCCTCAGGCCAGAAGTGGACTGAGGCCCAAAACGTATACCCCTTTCATCCTTTGAAGCAGGCAAACTTCAAAGGAAAGTCTTTGTAGGGCACAAGTCCCCGCCTTTCTCTGACATGGCCTTAGACACACTACAGGGGAGTGGAGACAGCTTTTTGTGAGGACAGACACAGTCCTATTCAGGTATAAGTGACAACTCCTCCCAACCCACTAGCTCAGGAAGACCCATCAGCAAGGTGATGGCCGATCAAGATATGCAAGGCACACCTCAGCTTCCTTTGTGTGACTGTCTAGAGTGAATGCACATGAGCCCAACTGTCAGCCAACCAAGATGAGTATTCTACAGACAGGCAGAGGCACATAATGGTTAATGCTCACTTTCTAAAAGTGCCATTTTCAAACACACAATTTAATAACCAACTTTACCAAAAGATGTATTTTTGAAAAGAGTTAAGAGACCCCGAACTCTAAATCTCTATCAGCTCCCAATAGGAAGTTACACTTAAAAGATATTTCAAGGCAATCCCCGTGTTACCCTATGTGAGAGATCTTCCTTGCAATCGTAAAAACTGAAATTAGAAGCATTTCACTATTAGGACGTGGAAAACATACCAGTACATGTCCTACCTCTTAAATACCCTACACCCTGCCCATGGGGCTGCCTTGGGCCTACCTTAAGGGTGACTTATATGCAATAAACGCGAAGGTTTGGGCCTGGCAGGTGAGTGACTTGCCAGGTCGAAATGGCAGTTTAAAACTGCACTCACATACATTGCAGTGGCAGGTCTGAGACATGTTTGCAGGGCTACTCATGTGGGTGGCACAATAAGTGCTGCAGGCCCTGGGCACAACTGGTGCACTTTACTAGAGACTTACCAGTAAGCCAAATATGCCAATCATGGATAAACTAATCACAATGCAATTTACACATGGGACATATGTACCTTGGCACTGGTTAACAGTGGTGATGTGCCCAAAGTCCTCAAGCCAACTAAAAAGGTCAGAAAAAATGGAAGGAATAAGACAAACATTTTGGGGATAACACTGCAAAAAGGGACAGGTCCAGCACAACCCCCTTCCAGCCTAATGCCAGGGTAAATAATTAATACCTTGATGGACTTCCCTGCTTATGGCGATAGAACATGGGCCCTGGCCCACAACAGCAGGGTCCAGGGCCAGGGAGTGAGAGTAGTGTCACCCCCTCTCACTCCTACATCTGGACTTCTGCACCCTCCTTTCCGGAGCGGGGCAGCCAGACACCAGAACAGGTGGGACGCTTGTGACAGTGCCCCCCCCCGTGGATGGCCTACCGGTACAGACTAGGCCTCCCTCCTGGTGCTCTCTCTAGGAACTATCCAGGCTCTGGGACTTGGTTTTGGGCAACCTGGGCCTCTGCCCATCCCCACCTCTCCTCCTTCCCTGAGAAGGTACATGGGGCCCTCTACCCATGCCATTACACTGGGACTTATCTGGGCTACTGCAAACCTCCCATGCCTCCCTCGGGTGGGGATAGCCTGAGCCACTCCCTTCAGGATTACTTCCAAAATCCTCTTCAGATCCTCTGGTATCCACCGAGAGGTCTGCCTCCAGTGTAAGCACCCTGGGGTCAGAGAATTCATACGCCACAGGGTTTTGGCATAGCTCTGGAAAACCTTTACTGAGCAAATGCTCTCCAGCAATCGAATTGTACAGTCCCTCTTCTATGTTCACCATACTACCCTTTACTCAACCATCCAGTGCCTTGGAAAATTACCCCACATCACCCCCACAAGACTAGTGAAACAGTATCTTACTGTCCCTGAAACTCAACCCTCACTTTCTGCAGTGTCTCCATACTTCCTTACCAGGGCTTCTACCATGGGGGAACACCTCTCCCTGTCACTCCTTCCTAGAGCCAATAGAGCGTCCCTCCTACCACTAGAAATATGACTCCCTGTGCCAGTTCCCCAATCCCCCTCATGGATCCTGCGCACCTCTGGCACTACCTCATAAACCTGACTCCCCTGGTAAATGTCATCCCCCGCCTTGAAGTCAGGCACCAAGTCTCTGGGTATGTGGTCCTTTTCTTCAATACTGGACATGATATTTTTGCTGCCACCATCTGTGATGGTCTCAGCTCACCTGGCTTTCAAAGGAGCCCCCTCTGGTTTGGCTCCAGAGGTCTGGATTTCCTCCTTTGTTGAGTGAGCTTGGGCCGGCCCTCTTCCTGGCACAGGATGACATCTGGTTGATTGATGTAGAGCAGTCCACCAAACCCCTTCCTTCTGAGGAGCTGACCTAATTAAGACTAATTGCTCCCTTTTATGGGGGACGGCCTTTGTTACTGCTGCTGGATGTAAAAGTAACTAAACCAGTCCAGCAGGGTGACAACAACCGTGGGCTCTGATTGTGAGCTGAGCCAGAGAAACTTGGAATTCCTGGATGACCCATAAGCTGTACAGTTATGATTTTGTACTTAACAGAATTGTTCCTTTCACATGGGTTACAGTGTACAATGGTGCAACTTTGGAGTCTCTGCCCTAAAGAGTACTGGAGCTGCGCCCTAAAGAAGTCTTTCCCATTGGAGTATAATGGCATGACACTATATTCAAACAGTAAAGCAAACTGACTTTCCCTTACATGTGTACACCCACATTATAAGGCATATTCCAGGTCACTACCCAACCCTGCATAGTCTCTGCTGTGGCAGTCTACCTGTGTATGATTTTTGGGCTTTGCACAATAGGAGTCTCCCACAAACAGCCCTCATATGTGTGCACAAGTTTGTGCACACTTGTTCACGTGTAAGCAGCCAAGTGTCCCTTACCCTGGCTGTGTCGCTGCAGCCTTATCTTAAAAGGGGGACACTGGTGGTAAACACAATCAGTCCAATTTACCATGAGGTTACTGTGCATGAGTCACAAGTTATGAAGCTCTCCCACAGTAAAAGGTTAAAAACCAGTTGATCAAAAAGCAAAAAATCCAGGCTGATAAGATGGTCAGAACGACCTCCTTACAATCAAAATGGAGTATAATGTGAGAAACTAAACTCTTAAGCTTACCACATAGAAGGCAACAGTTTTGAATTGTTCTTTGTGGACAAACCTATGTGCCCAGAAAGACGATCAATTCCCATGACTTGCTTGGGAAAATATTCCAAAGTATCTACCTTTGCACCTTGTGAGCAGATGATGGTCGCATGTGCATGGACCACAATGGGATGACAATTGATGTAATCTCTGGACTTGTCAAACAATATTATTAAAGAACACCCTGGAGGGGTGAGAGTGGGTTTCTTTTTCTTCGCTGTGAATGTACCTATCCCCTTTTCCTTGAGCAGACTTATCTTCCTCTGGGAGAAGAGATTTCTTTGCTTCTGCTGGCACTGAGCTCATGTCGGTGGTCTCGTTGACACTCCTGGTTCGCCAGTACTTGCCTCCTTTCTTATCCTAACTTTGACCAGAACCCATGCCTATGCTAAGAGAACTCTTCCTGAACTGTCCCCCTGCCCTTACTAGTGCAGGAACCCACTTGCCTAGCAAACGTTCCATGGACTCTTTGGCTGAACAATAGATTCCCAAATATCCCCGTAAGATTGTCTTTTGTCTATACTCTGCTAAATGTGTAGTTTTATATTATATTCTGTAACTGCTTATTAAGTCTCATGACAAGTTGCCTAAAATGCTGAGTATTGCTTCGAATTCTAAATCTGTTTAATAAAAATAACTAATTCAACCTAAACTGTCTGAATCTTCTTTAAATTGTATTTTTAAATGTTCTTTCCACAGAGTCTATGAATACAATAATTGGGATTCTAATGCATAACCGAGATAGTCAGAGATTATTTTCAAAACATCAGATTCTTCTGTTATTGTTCTATATGGCAATGGCAGAATTGTTGATTTGCATGATCTTGGCTCGATTGAACTTCTTCAGGAGGTGTGGACTTACAGTTGCTATCCTATACATTTACAGCATGGTTTTGAGAGTAGTATATTTGAAATTAATTTCCAATTTGTGAGTTGGTTACCAATTATTGGTCCTCATTGGGTAACCAACAATCGACACCCTGATTCCTTGCCCCTCAATGCCATGAGCAAGGTCCCCGAAGGACCAGAAGCCTCTGAGGGTGAGATTAAATATCAAGATTAGATAAGTATAAATTGGGCCCAGTAAAACGCTGCCACTGTCCTATTTGGCTCATTGCAATAAAGTCAGGAACATGCAAATTTTCAAACAAAATACTCATTATACCAAAATGATATAACGGTATACATAATAAATTAAGCTCCAAATAGTCTCCAATAAGGATGTGTGCTGTAAATTTAACAAGTAAGAAAGGCAATGAAGGTTCGTTCAGTCTGAAAGCCAGAATGTATGGAAGTTAGGCCTCTATTTCCTTCAAGAGAAATAATAGACAAAGGGTTTACTTTTTAACCTAAGGAGAGGATGGGGCCTACCTCTTAGAAAATAAAGTACCATGTTCCTTATGGTCAGTCTCTGTTGCTGCTTGGCCGCCTCACATTATTCCTCCTTCCTCTGTTCATTGTGAACGAGCTTGGAAGCTCAGTGGTTAATTGTCAGTTAGCCCATTGGGCTGCACATCCCTTTCTTCTCCTCATCACAGAAGAGTAGCGCTTAGGCAAATGTGCCACGAGGCTCATGGGGCCCGTTCCATTTCTGATAAGACACCAAGAGGTATAGATGGATATGGTACATGCAAGTAGCAAGAACCAATAACCTCCAGCCCTGTATTGCGGCCATGCAGAGCATGTTTTTGTAACTCCTCTTTGTGTGAGTAAAACCTTTCACTTCCTGTTCTCAATAGTAGCTGAACTGCTAGTCAGCACAAAGAAGGCACAAATGCCCATCTCCCTCATGCAAGGAGCCAGGAAAAAACAGTCTTCTAATTCATGCCAGGTGAGACTCAGAAAAGAGGTCACCCTGCCCATGCAATGAACCACACCAGCCAGTGCCCACGGCTAGAGATGAACCGAGACAATACTTCCCTTCTGGAAAGCTAGGGAGCAGAAACAAACATCCTAAAGACCCCAAATAGTGGGTTGAAAAGGGCTCTCAGTACAAAGAGTGCTCGTCTTCCCAGGTAATTCACATGTTGAAAAACACTAGGCTGATGTTCCTGTTTCACTTGAAGGCTGTGTTTGGCTGTTGTCTGGATGTCTGGTGGAACCCATAACGGGTAAAGAAGACCACTGGCTCCCAAGGGCCCAGTGGACCTAAGAAACCAAGGTACTCATTATGATTACCTTCTCTGGGGTGCATAGGCGCTCCCAACAGAATGGGGATCCCAATGATTCCCCTCAGAACGAGCATTCACGTTTTGTTTGGAGGGTGTTTGCACACCATAGAGAATGCAACTCTAAAAAGAACCATGGCTCCAGGGGTTTAGTAACATTCTCCTCATCCCAGTGGCACAAGAAATGCAAGTGGAGGATGACAAGATCCTCCCCCCAGATCAATGCTGGGGGCCCCACAGCCTCCCAGTACGATCTCTCTTCCCCATCAGTCCATATAAAAATCTAGCAGCAATAATGCTCCATGATATTATATTGCTGGTGTTTTGCTCTCGCCCTGTAGAGTGCTTGTTGTTATACAATCAACTCATTTCTAAAGAAGTACCTATAGATACAAAACTTCTGATACAAACATAAAGATTTTTCAAATATGAAAATTATGCTTCTTCTCAAAAGTGAGAACTTCAAGGTACTCACCACACGTCACACACATCTTTGCCATACACTCTGTTCCCTCTACAAAAGCCCAAAAGAGTGCCGAACGACTTAGTAGACTCACCGAGTATATTTAGAAACCCTGATGCGTTCATTGCTTTTTTATGTATATCGCACATTTGATTTGCTGGTTCAGTGGTTGTATGTATTTTAAACATAATAACTGTCCCCCTTCAGGTGTAAAAGGGGGAGTTCAGTAACATGAGCTGCTAATTTACCAGTTTTTGACAATCATATTTTTAAGTTTTGCTTTAATACACAAATTAAATTGGTGCCAGTGATCCTCATACTGTTTACAGAACATGTAATGTCTAGCCACGGGTCAAAGCAAATCTTTGAGCATGCTAGTCTGATGACAAGGATGATGTATTCTGTTTTGCTTTCTGAATAATAATATGTCTTCGGTCACAAGCCAGTAGTGCCCTTTCGTCACGTAGCCGTCAGCACTCTGTTGACTCATATTATTTGTTCTTCAAACAAATACTTTCTACTTCAGACATTATTTTAAACTAGTATTTTCTTTGTGTACGAACCGTGGTTTTAGGGGTTATTTAAATTGTTTTGTAAAATAAATACGATTTTCAACAATGATACAATGGAAAGTTAAACTTTTTCTACGTTTTCACATTTCAATTTTGTTCTTTTCTTTCTTCTTTTGTTTTGAATTTGTATTCAACATGAACGGCTGTGTGCGGGATTCCAAGGGGGAGATTTACTAAAAAGTCACGCAACGCAGCGCAGCCCCCCAAGAGGCTACGCTGCGTTGTGCGACAGGGAGGGAGCAGGAGAGCACCAAATCTTCAGAGATATGGCTCTCTCCTCCCCTTTCCCTTGCGCCTGCGCTGATTACAGCTGCCGTGCGCCACGCACACTCCTTAGCGCCACACCGCCACCAAGGGTGGTGTATGGGCGTTCCCATGCAACCACCCAAGGTTTCTCACGCTAAACCCAATTTACTAAAAACAGTAGATTGGGTTTAGCGTGAGAAAATTGCGCCCTTTTTAACTAGATGCAAGGAAGGAGAAATGCTTTCATTTCTCCTTCCTTTTCCGACTTTGCATGTGTGCTGCACTGTGCAGCAGGCATACAAAGTGGGAAAAGCTTTCCCTTGTGTCTAGCATAGTTTTTTTTACAGGAAGGGTACCCTTCCTGTACAAAATCTATGCTAGACTCATGCACACACCCTAGCGCTGCTGCGCTAAGGTGTGTGCATTGATGAAGCAGGAGCAGTACTTCACAAACTTTGGTGATGCAGTGTTCGAACCTCATGCTGTGGCGGTTCTGACATGCTGTGATGGAAAGTGGGGCATATGATGAAAGCCATGGTCAATGCGCTGATCAGAAACCACATTCCAGTGCTGGCAGCAGCAATTCGTCGAAGTTTGTAGCGATGCATTGATAAAAACAGATGCTGGGAGTTGATGCATGGATTTTCTCCTTCAGATACCAGATTCAACTTCAAAGGGTCCAGGAACTGGATTTGGCACAACTTGGAAAGTCAAGACTATGGTGGTTGAAGTCCTTTATGGCCCTGAGACTTCTGAACAGGTGGCAAGCACACACAAGCCATTGAAGAACCTTGGAATGCAGGATACAGTCCTTTCACTCACAGGACAGAAGCAGCACGCAGCAGGCCAGCACAACAAAGAACCAGACAGAGTGGCATTCTCTCCCACAACATCCATCTCTTCTTCCTGGCAGAATGTCCTCAGGCCAGAAGTGGACTGAGGCCCAAAACGTATACCCCTTTCATCCTTTGAAGCAGGCAAACTTCAAAGGAAAGTCTTTGTAGGGCACAAGACCCCGCCTTTCTCTGACATGGCCTTAGACACACTACAGGGGAGTGGAGACAGCTTTTTGTGAGGACAGCCACAGTCCTATTCAGGTATAAGTGACAACTCCTCCCAACCCACTAGCTCAGGAAGACCCATCAGCAAGGTGATGGCCGATCAAGATATGCAAGGCACACCTCAGCTTCCTTTGTGTGACTGTCTAGAGTGAATGCACAAGAGCCCAACTGTCAGCCAACCAAGATGAGTATTCTACAGACAGGCAGAGGCACATAATGGTTAATGCTCACTTTCTAAAAGTGCCATTTTCAAACACACAATTTAATAACCAACTTTACCAAAAGATGTATTTTTGAAAAGAGTTAAGAGACCCGAACTCTAAATCTCTATCAGCTCCCAATAGGAAGTTACACTTAAAAGATATTTCAAGGCAATCCCCGTGTTACCCTATGTGAGAGATCTTCCTTGCAATCGTAAAAACTGAAATTAGCAGCATTTCACTATTAGGACGTGGAAAACATACCAGTACATGTCCTACCTCTTAAATACCCTACACCCTGCCCATGGGGCTGCCTTGGGCCTACCTTAAGGGTGACTTATATGCAATAAACGCGAAGGTTTGGGCCTGGCAGGTGAGTGACTTGCCAGGTTGAAATGGCAGTTTAAAACTGCACTCACATACACTGCAGTGGCAGGTCTGAGACATGTTTGCAGGGCTACTCATGTGGGTGGCACAATAAGTGTGCAGGCCCTGGGCACAACTGGTGCACTTTACTAGAGACTTACCAGTAAGCCAAATATGCCAATCATGGATAAACTAATCACAATGCATTTTACACATGGGACATATGTACCTTGGCACTGGTTAACAGTGGTGATGTGCCCAAAGTCCTCAAGCCAACCAAAAAGGTCAGAAAAAATAGGAGGAATAAGACAAACATTTTGGGGATAACACTGCAAAAAGGGACAGGTCCAGCACAACCCCCTTCCAGCCTAATGCCAGGGTAAATAATTAATACCTTGATGGACTTCCCTGCTTATGGCGATAGAACATGGGCCCTGGCCCACAACAGCAGGGGCCAGGGTCAGGGAGTGAGAGTAGTGTCACCCCCTCTCACTCCTACATCTGGACTTCTGCACCCTCCTTTCCGGAGCGGGGCAGCCAGACACCAGAACAGGTGGGACGCTTGTGACAGTGCGCCCCCGTGGATGGCCTACCGGTACAGACTAGGCCTCCCTCCTGGTGCTCTCTCTAGGAACTATCCAGGCTCTGGGACTTGGTTTTGGGCAACCTGGGCCTCTGCCCATCCCCACCTCTCCTCCTTCCCTGAGAAGGTACATGGGGCCCTCTACCCATGCCATTACACTGGGACTTATCTGGGCTACTGCAAACCTCCCCTGCCTCCCTCGGGTGGGGATAGCCTGAGCCACTCCCTTCAGGATTACTTCCAAAATCCTCTTCAGATCCTCTGGTATCCACCGAGAGGTCTGCCTCCAGTGTAAGCACCCTGGGGTCAGAGAATTCACACGCCACAGGGTTTTGGCATAGCTCTGGAAAACCTTTACTGAGCAAATGCTCTCCAGCAATCGAATTGTACAGTCCCTCTTCTATGTTCACCATACTACCCTTTACTCAACCATCCAGTGCCTTGGAAAATTACCCCACATCACCCCCACAAGACTAGTGAAACAGTATCTTACTGTCCCTGAAACTCAACCCTCACTTTCTGCAGTGTCTCCATACTTCCTTACCAGGGCTTCTACCATGGGGGAACACCTCTCCCTGTCACTCCTTCCTAGAGCCAATAGAGCGTCTCTCCTACCACTAGAAATATGACTCCCTGTGCCAGTTCCCCAATCCCCCTCATGGATCCTGCGCACCTCTGGCACTACCTCATAAACCTGACTCCCCTGGTAAATGTCATCCCCCGCCTTGAAGTCAGGCACCAAGTCTCTGGGTATGTGGACCTTTTCTTCAATACTGGACATGATATTTTTGCTGCCACCATCTGTGATGGTCTCAGCTCACCTGGCTTTCAGTTTCAGCTCCTTCAGGCTGAGCTCCTGAGCAAAAAGAACTTTCTTCCCCACCAGGACCAGTTGCATTTCCTCCAAATCATTTTCTCTCTCCGGCTTCAACTTGAATCTTGGAGACAGACCTGGAGATGGAACACTGCTGCCAGCTCACTCTGGAGGGATCTCTTCCACCATTCAGGCTGGCCCCCACCCCAGAGACAATGCTGGCTCCTCCAGCCCTGCCAGGTGCAGACTTTGTCCCTCCTCCTTCACAACATCATTCCCATCCTCATTGTGCTCACCAGCCTCCCTGGCTGCCAACCAGGCCCTCAGCGCCTTTTGCAGTTCCTCCTTTCCAGTGGGGTCTTTAAAAGAACACTTGTAATCCCTGAAGAATGTTTTGAGCTCAGACACCAACCTCTCCTGCTCAAACACTAACTCTGCAGGTACTTCTGATGGCTACCAGACAAAGACATTATTGTGCGTCAAACTCAAGAGTTGCAAAGAAGAGAAAAATCAAAGACAGTATGGGATTGCATAGTGGTCTGCGATATTGAGTAGTGTGCACCAATCACTGTATGCAAAGTACAAACACAAGTCCTATCCCACCCCTGACACCAATTTTACAAATGGGGCCTCTAGTTGGCAGTGGTTTACACCCTGTCCAAGTAGGGACCCTCACTCTAGTTAGGGTAAGGGAGGCACACAGCTAAGATAACCCCTGATCATCCCCTTGGTAGCTATGGCACGTGCAGCCAGGCTTATCTCAGAGACAATGGGTAAAGTATTTGTAAAAACACACACAGTCACACAGTGAAAACACTAGGCTTGGGCGGAGTTCGAGTAGCCGTGCTATGCGGAACTCTGCGAAGTGTGAAAAAAAAACTCTGTATCACTACGTGGAGTTCTGTGAGCGGGTGGAGTTGCCTGTTCATGTGACGTTTTACGACATACACAAACTAAAATGAGTTTTTGCACTGGAAATCGCAAGCGAATGGCACCACGCGGTCTGGAAATCGCACGCGAATGGAACAGGGTGCGGCCATCTTGTTCTTGCTCTGTTTATGGTGCTGGGGCCTGCTTTTAAATCCTTCCTTAATCTCTATAAACCTTATCTCCCCCCATTGTTATGTATTATCTTACCATGTCTCTTTGTGTTTGTGTATTTTACATTTTTTCTAAAAAACAATTGTGTTTTTTGCATGACTTTTGTACTTTTTTAATTTTTTGCTTTACTTTATTATTTTTTCCTTCCTTCCTTCCTTTTCCTGTTTCTTCTCTTTCCCCCACCCAGCGCCATGGCAGAGCAAAGGAGCGGCAGTGCCAGGCCCCCCCGAACCACCCTTAGCAGTAGCACCAACCACCTACCTTTCGATCGGCAGCGCCGTGAAGGGGTGCAGCCCGCCCCATTTTGGTGGAGGTAGCTGCGCTAGTTTTTTATGTGCATTGCCATCTCCCCTCCACCCTGGCAGCAGGCCTGGCAGTGGATACATTCTCTGGGAGCATCGGCAGCATTGCAAGAGGGTGTGCCGGGCTGTGTGCCGCAGCTCTGTGGCCTGGCGCACCCATCAGCAGCTTACCCACAAGTAGGCCGACATCCTAGATAGGGAACAGGACCTGCTCGACCTGTGGGGCTTGGTGACTAATAATTATTTATTTGTTGTGTTATATGTTAATATTTTTTCACAAATAGCAAGAATGCTGCTCACACTCAGTTAAGTTAAGTTCATGTTCCAAATATTATGTGATCATCATCTAGACACATGCTCCTTGGCGCTACCTAATCCTACTCATTGGTGCTAGCTTGTTCTGTTTCTTTAATAAGTTATGCAGAGACTCCTCTGTCCTGTCACTAAGATAGTAGCTATTAGTGAGTTAGAGTATTCTCCTACTTCTCTGTGCCTTTCTTTGTTGCAGCTCATACAGTCCCAATCCCAAACCCAAGCAATTTCCCAGTGATGTGTAGTATATGCATGCATCTCTGCTTTTAACAAAATGCAGACTGAGTTGGCTCGTCAAAGGGGGTTGAACTTGAGACTGAGAGATTGAGAATGAGATGGGAACAAAGATCATTTGTTGCAGTTTATTAGTAGTTGCAAAATGTAGTTTAGGAAATTTAGAATAGAGTTAGGTTTAGGAAATTAGGAATAGGTCCACAATACTAGTACTATAGGAAATCTGATTTAGAAAAGTTCAATGTTACTGTGTTTGCCTTTCCCTGTCAAAATATTTTTGGAAAGATTCTTATTAACTATGACACTAATTTTATTCTATTTTATTTATTTCTTACAGCAATTCAGGGGCAGAAAGAGGGCTGGGCCTGGATCCACCGAGGTGGGGGAGGGAGCCGGAAGGTTTCTCCACAAATGCCCCAATAAGTCCTCATGTTATTAATATTATTATTTACCTAACTTTACCACTTCACATTTAGAATTATTTTTCCATTTTTGTTGTTCCTGCCTCCTAATTACTTTCCAACTCCTCTTCGTTCTATTTGTTTCCTAAATTCTTCTGATTTCTGCATTATCCTATTAAATTAGTTTCTATATTTCAAGTTTGTGTACTCGGCTTCAAACTGTCTGTGCTACTCTGTCAGTAGCTTACTTTCTTCTGCTTTGTCAGTAAGCTTTCCCTCTCCCCTTATATATCTTGTGGACTGGTGGTACTGTAAGACTCACGGAATCCATTTTAGGGCAGGTACTCTACTGTGAAGATTGCATGCCCAAGTAAAGTATTGTACGTATGCTTGTTGAGAAGGCCTTCTTTTTTTGCTCATGTTCAAACAGTAAAATAAGAGAGTGGCCATGGTCGTGGTGGAGCCCTCAATGTTGTGTTTGTATTCTTGTGATAGTATACTAGCAGTTGATGACAGTGCAGCATGGCTGGAAGTATGAGGACAGCCCTTTGCATTTGCCAACCAAGTCCATATGTCCTTCGTTGATCAATTATTCCACCCCTTCATTGCACTTCAATGACTCAGATTCATCCTAGTTATGCCCCTTCATTACAAATAGTTTTTATTTGACTTGACTACCAGGCTTTTCAAACGTTGCCAACCAACAAAATGTCCAACGTGATATTTTGATAGGAGATACTGTAACTGAACTGTAGTGATGTATTATGGTTGTATTTTACAAAAAAAAACAATTATAGGGGGAGGCGTATCTGGCATCTAAAATGTGTAATGTTTCTTCTAGCGGCATTGACCACCAGTCCCAGGGCTGGCAGCAAGAGCACCAGTGGAGCAGGCACGGCAGCAGCAGTCGAAAGGGGGTCCCAGTGGCAGCAGGAACAGGCGGTGGTAAATCACATTGCTTGCTTATTGATAATTAGTAATATAGTTACTGCAAGGGCGTTGACTCGTGAACAACCAGCTGTAGCAGATACAGTGGGAGTTGAGTAGGTAATGGCCTCTTCTATCTACAACTTAGCAGATAAAAGTTCATAATAAACTTTAACAACAATGGGTTGATGGAAAAGGGAAAAAAGGATGGAAGAAGAAAGGATGGTTGAAATGTAATATGTATGAGTGAAAGGATGCGTGCGTGACTGAAAGGATGCATATAGGTGGATGACACAATGCATGGGTGGTTGAAGGATAGATGGAAGGGTATACGGATGAAAGGATGCCTTCCTGTGTAGGTGAAAGGTTATGGGTGAAAGGATGCCTGCCTGGGTGGGTGAAAAGAATGCTCAGCTGGGTTAAAGCAGGATGGATAAATGCGTCAAAGGATGCTTGGTTGGGTAAATGGATGTTGGTGGAAGGTTCCATGAGAGAAGTGTTTGGATGGATGGATGGATATATGTGGGTGGATGGTTTTCAATGGTGAAAGACTGGATGAGATAATGTATGTAATGCTTAAATGGTATGTATCCAAGCCAAGGGTGAGAAATGCTAGAACAATGAAATGATGAACGGATAATTGCTTGGATGAAGAAACAAGGGAGCTCTTCTGGATAGGGGGATGCTCACATACTTCACTTGCTTAGAATGGTTTTATCAAAGATTTTATTGAAAGGGTCGGGTGGTATTTTTTCTGACTACGCCATTGATTCACAGGCTTTTTTTAAGTGAGGCAGATATGTGTATCCCACTCATCATCAAACATCACCTCTCATGATGACTTAACTGCTGCATGGTTCAATTTGCAACTGCAGTGTTGGCTGTGTAATGTGCATCTGCTTGAGTAAATGTGGCATTTACAAAGGTTTTAATGCATGGCAATGCGAAAAAAAGGTGTTTCCCTTCCCTCCCAGTGCCCACTCAGTCACTTACCTGTACTTCACTCCTTTATTCTTTCCCAAGCACTGTCCCAGCCTTCCCAAAAATTTGAAAAATCAATTTTTTGCATACGCCACATTTCTCTAGTCAAGTGATATATTTTGTTTATTCAATAGTCTTTATTCGGCCATTACAATGACCCTAAAAACACAAATTTAAAATACATTTACATCATCTAATTTTCAAAGTCAGAAATTATGGCAGCTATCTCACATCAATTAGCACACATTTAAAACAGCTTAAAATTATAAATTGTGATAGGAGTGGTTATAACAACACAGGGAGAATATGCAAACATAAACAGCAGATTTTATAACTATATAGTGTGAAAATTAAAATCATCAATCTCATCAGGATTTTAAAATAGTTTATTCTTATGAAGCATACCTCCTCTTCAATTATATTGCAGACATAATATAATTAAAGACAGAAAAACAAACTTTAGGATTTTTTAAGCATTTTAGAGAGATCAGTCCTTCTTCAAAAGTGGTTGTAAGAAGCGTATTCTAAAGCTGCTATATAAAGTGCAAAAGAGCATGAAGTGCGTTGTCGTTTGAGGTGCAGAATTATTACATGGGCAGCCTGCAAGAAATTCAAACCAGGAGTTAGGATTGGGGAAATCACCAAATAGTGAATTGTGTGTAGCCAAAGCCTTGTGAGATAAAATATGTGTTCTGTTTTTTCACCCACATTAGATGCTGCTCTATCCCCGGTGTTGTGGCAATTGGCAAGTAGTTGAGAGCTGAAGTTAAATGAGTTGCTCTTGAGATTCTAGACTCTTCAGTCATCGTGAGGGATTTTTTCCTGACTATTGCCTTAGTTTGGGGACCAATACTACCTGGAAATTCACATAAATTCATCAGGCCTATCTCGTTAAAACTTTTCCTGACGTATGCCAACCAGGGGATAGAGTTTCTATTGTCCAACCTCAAACAATCACTCAGAATGTCTCTCAAAATTCCTGCTTGTGGGATACACTAAGTTTTACACAGAGTAAAAGGGGGCGATTTTAACTTGATCTTCCAGGTAGCCCATGCCCGATTCACTGTGGAAAATAAAAAGCTCGAGGATCATTTAGGGATGGCCAGTATCCAGCAGAGAAACTTATTTTCAAAGACCTCCATTCTAGCTGGTGCTTTGCAGCCCCATACACAAGCTCCACATGTTCCCATTCTCAGACATTTAGATTTATATAACTGGATCATCTCTTTAATTGGCTTGTGCCCCAATTTTTTTGAGAATCTGAATATAGATTCACACACTTTCTGCATTCTCTGGTTGGTCATTTCGCCCCATGACAAATTTGCTTCAAACAAGAAGCCTAAATAATTAAAGGTAGAAACCTTGGTAATCGGGGTCTCCCCAATAAAGAATGATTTTGAATTGATGTTTTTGGACCGCTGGTTAAAATAAATGATTTCTGATGATTTTCTTTTAAACTTAGGTTTGTCATAAAACTGTTGAAACCATTTAAAAGTTTCTGGAGGCCAATTGCTGTTTATGAGATTGAAACCCCGGTCATCTGCATATAAAAGAACTGGGACTGGGTGACAGGCGATTCTAGGGGTATCATCACTAAATAAGCTCAAGACTTTGTCTAAAGAATTAATATAGAATAAAAACAGAATCGGAGAGGGAGAGGATGTAGCCTTATGGCTAGAGCGGTCGACTTTGAAGCTGGGGAACCGTGTTCGAGTCTCGGCAATGACGCTCAACATCCTGTGATTCTGGGCAAATCACTTAATCTCCCCGTGCCTAACAAAAATGAATGTGTCCATCTGTAATGAAACTGGTGCTCATGTAAAGCGCTCTGATACCTGATTTCTCGGGTCAAGTTTGTGCTATATAAAACTCTAAAAAAATAAATTTAAAAAACGGTGCCATTATACAGTCCTGCCACACCCCTCTGGTTACCTTTATAGGTTGTGTGCAATTTCCTTGCTGATTATAGCGGACCTTTGTGGTAGTATACCAGTGCAACTGCCTAATCAGATTCAATAATGGTGGGTCTATACAAGCTGCCTCCATCAAAGACCACAACATTTCCCTGCCCACCAAATTAAAAGCACAGGAGAGGTCCATGAACACCATGTGTACTGAACCTCTCCTGGCCTTGACATATTTTCCCAGAAGGGCTAAATTAAGTGCCTGCTGGATGGTCCTCATGCCTGTACAGAAACCATATTGGGCCTTTGAGGAAAAGGAATTCATTTATGCCCATACCTCAAGTTTTTCCAAAATGACCAGCCCTTTAGGTTTTTTACTGTGGCTTCTATCAGAGAAATCAGGCAATAACATGTGAGACAATTTCTGTTCCCTTTCTTGAACACAGGCACTAAAGTGGATTCCTTCCAGGTGTTAATGGGGCCCTCTTGACAACCGCTTTTAAGACATTAGTCAATAATGTGCCCCAGAATTCCAGTTTAGATTTTAGCATGTCAATGAGAACTCCATTGGGCCTAGTGCCTTACCCCTGGCAGCGCTCTGGATAGCTTTCTTGACTGTTGCACAGTCAACAAATTCACTTAACCATACGTCATCAAAAAAGTGTGGATCAAGTTCTGGTTCCCCGTGGGGGTCATCAAGTTGGTCATAAGGGTTAAAAAAATTAGAAAAGTGACTTACCCAGTTCTGTTCTAAAATGTAGCATTCAATTCCATTTGGGTGGCCTCTGTAAAAAAAGGTTGTTTAATAACCTCCCAAAAGAGCTGACTATCTTTCAGATGGGCCGCTTTATCTAAATCTTCCCATACTTTCCTAGTTTGTAGCGCTTTCTTATAACAATTCCTGGCTGATCGTACTGCCTCTATATTGTGAAGGATTATGTTATATTTCATCATGGCTACCAAAACTGATTTACGCCAGTTAAAATTCTTCCCTTTCAACAGTTCCAACCAAAGTGACTCAGTACAGTAGCCAATGCTTAGGCACAAGATGTTGATCAGAAAACAGTCTACTTACCCAGCCAAATCCCTCTAACTTACCCTGCAGTAGAGTCAGTTAAGTTTCCTTTCCTTACTGCCAAGCAAATGTATTTGTTGGAAACATTTTTATAAAGTGTGGTGGAGTGTGAAGCCGGGGAGTAAAGTGTGACTAAGTAAGTTCCTTGACTTTTGCAGATGGGATAGTCTGACAGATGTGCCAAATACAATCTTTATCCCGTTCCTCAATCTTTTCCTGTACTGCAGTGCATCGCTTTTCCCACTGTCTACTTATGGCAGACAGGATGTCCGCATGATCAATTTTATACATTACGTGTATCATTCATATTATTCAACTTCTAGTCAGGGTAAGATTGAAAGGCATTTTGGAGAAGAGCAGGGCCATTGGACTAAGATAATTGTCTATTATAGCTGCCCTAGCTGCAGACTACAGAGATTAGCGAAGTACGACTAACGAGTACGACTAGGGTGCCAGCTGAGCTAGCATGCCTCCATTAATTTAGCCCAACAAGAGAGAGAATAATTGGAATCCATAGTGCACAATGCCTTACTCATTAATGAGAGGTAATTGTTTTTTATTTTTCCACACAAAGGGGCCGATTCCGATTCGGGCCGGAAAAAGCACCGACCGACTCGGATCCGGAAATTATACCGACCGGCACGTACCTGTGGCGCCCGACACGCCAAGTACGATGCAATGCGTGCAAAATCCGACCGACACGTACCGAACCCAAGTCGAACGACCGAGCCGCACGGAAAACAGCAATCCGGTCGGAAAAACACGCGAATCCAACCGACCGACACGCACCCGGACCAAATCCGACCGAAACGTACACGCGAACTCCAAACCGCAAAGTACGATGCAAGGCGCGAAAACCACGACCGAGTCGGACGGAGGACAAGCCGTACGACCGACACGCATACAAAACCGAGCCGAAGTAACACAAAACACCGCGACCGACGCGTACGCAGCATAGAAAACTGCACAAACACAGCGTGAACAAAACGGAGAATACCGTACGAGACAAATGCAGGGTCCGACTCGGTCACAAGAACGTTTCCAACATGCACAGACAGTACAAAGGAAAAATCACACAAAAAAAGGCCAAACAAGCAATTACTAAGCCAATAAATACTGGGGGGTGGGGACAGAGAACAAAGACACACCCACAACTCCACCCATATAAAGGACACAAATCACAACCATGATCCTTTGCAAATGCCATTCCACTGCCAGCACCCAAGAGAAAGCAACCACACACCCACAGCTCATCCCTCACACAAGCCACACACCATCAGCACACCAACAAATACCTACCTCACATACACCCAGCAAAACACACACTCACACACCCTCACCTGCACACCAACACACACATCACTCACCATCACCACCCATCACCATGCCCCCCAAGAAGAATCCCAAGTTCCTAGATTGTGAATTGGAAGTCATGGTAGACAAGATCCTCAGGGTAGAGCCACAGCTGTTTGGCACACTGGTCCAACAGACCCCCATCTCCCAGAAAACCAAGATGTGGGAGAGGATCATCAACAGGGTGAACGCACAATCACCATGTCGGCGCACAAAGAGCGACATCCAGAACAGGTGGTATGACGTGCGCAGGAGGGTACGGGACCTGCGCAAGAAAGACTACATCAACAGCCAATACACCGGCAGTGGCCCTCCTGCCAAGCCAATATACCTCAGGCCCTGGGAGGAGAAGGTGCGGGCCATCCTTTCGCCAGTGAGCGTATATGGACTAGAGGACATCCCAGAGCCTGGTGAGTACACAACAAATGTACACAATATACTGCCACAAAACACACACACATCACTGTCAAGGGAGAGTCAAACCATGCACTCATAGCAATTACACAGCAACCAGAACAGAATCATCCCAAAATGAGTATGTCAGTCAGATAAACACAACACATGCCATCAAAAAAGTCACATCCAACTGTGCCATCACATGTACAAACACAACTACAACTACAACTAGGCAGTGGCACAAATAGAACTAACAAACACATCCAGACATGTAGCCACCACAACAACACCAACACACAGTGAAGACCACTCAAAGGAAGGAATTCTGTGTATGCTGGCCAAGTCAGTGTAGCCAATAGCATCATGGGAGTCGCAGTCACACATATTGCCCCCCCCCACAACTGTCCCATCAACACCACCCTGAACCATGCTCACATCACAGGAAGTGGAGAAGGACTCACAAGATGGCTGACACTGGCTACTGCTGTGGGGAGCACAAGGCCCTGCTGGCAACTGTGCACCAACAAACAGCAGGACACCACTGACTGACATCCTGAGAGACAACTTCCACTCCCTGCAATGCAAGCACGTACCATGGTGGGATATCTGGCTGGCTGGGTGGGAAGGAGGACTTGCTGCACTGACCATAGTCACAAGCACCTCCCCTCACACCCCCCAACACAAACTCCACAGAACCCACCTGGTAGAATGCAATGCCCCCATCCTAACACAAGATCCCACAAAGAACTACCACCCTGGGTCATGTTGTGTGAAGCACAGGGACACTCATGGGACTTTTAGCCAAACAACTGCCAGGACAACACTCCCAGCCATCCTGTCAGCACAGCCAGCCCACCCCACAGGGAAGCAGAGTCAAAAGGAAGGAAGCATGGGCATGCTGGGAAGGGGGTGGAGGCAATAGCATGATGGGAGTCGTAGTCACTGATATTGGTCACCCCCACAACTGTCCCATCAACACCACCCTGAACCATGCTCACATCACAGGAAGTGGAGAAGGACTCACAAGATGGCTGATACTGGCTACTGCTGTGGGGAGCACAAGGCCCTGCTGGCAACTGTGCACCAACAAACAGCAGGACACCACTGACTGACATCCTGAGAGACAACTTCCACTCCCTGCAATGCAAGCACGTTCCATGGTGGGATATCTGGCTGGCTGGGTGGGAAGGAGGACTTGCAGCACTGACCATAGTCACAAGCACCTCCCCTCACACCCCCTCAACACAAACTCCACAGAACCCACCTGGTAGAATGCAATGCCTCACATCCTAACTCAAGATCCCACAAAGAACCACCACCCTGGGTTATGTTGTGTGAAGCACAGGGACACTCTTGGGACTGTTAGCCAAACAACTGCCAGGACAACACTCCCAGCCATCCTGTCAGCACAGCCAGCCCACCCCACAGGGAAGCAGAGTCAAAAGGAAGGAAGCATGGGCATGCTGGGAAGGGGGTGGAGGCAATAGCATGATGGGAGTCGTAGTCACTGATATTGGTCACCCCCACAACTGTCCCATCAACACCACCCTGAACCATGCTCACATCACAGGAAGTGGAGAAGGACTCACAAGATGGCTGACACTGGCTACTGCTGTGGGGAGCACAAGGCCCTGCTGGCAACTGTGCACCAACAAACAGCAGGACACCACTGACTGACATCCTGAGAGACAACTTCCACTCCCTGCAATGCAAGCACGTACCATGGTGGGATATCTGGCTGGCTGGGTGGGAAGGAGGACTTGCAGCACTGACCATAGTCACAAGCACCTCCCCTCACCCCCCTCAACACAAACTCCACAGAACCCACCTGGTAGAATGCAATGCCTCACATCCTAACTCAAGATCCCACAAAGAACCACCACCCTGGGTTATGTTGTGTGAAGCACAGGGACACTCTTGGGACTGTTAGCCAAACAACTGCCAGGACAACACTCCCAGCCATCCTGTCAGCACAGCCAGCCCACCCCACAGGGAAGCAGAGTCAAAAGGAAGGAAGCATGGGCATGCTGGGAAGGGGGTGGAGGCAATAGCATGATGGGAGTCGTAGTCACTGATATTGGTCACCCCCACAACTGTCCCATCAACACCACCCTGAACCATGCTCACATCACAGGAAGTGGAGAAGGACTCACAAGATGGCTGACACTGGCTACTGCTGTGGGGAGCACAAGGCCCTGCTGGCAACTGTGCACCAACAAACAGCAGGACACCACTGACTGACATCCTGAGAGACAACTTCCACTCCCTGCAATGCAAGCACAGTCCATGGTGGGATAACTGACTGGCTGGGTGGGAAGGAGGGCCGGCTGTCAACCAAATACAACCAATGCAGACCATGTTCACATCCCAACAAATACATAGAAATGCCCAAATAATGCAGGACAATGTGCCACACCAATATCAACCCCTGACTGTGACGACTTAGGACAATGCAATGTACAGGCCCGCACCCAGAGGCACAGTCACAACTGTCATGTGTGTCAACCATTGATGCCTGCAGAAACATAACATACATTGTGTGTGTCTCCCAAAAACAGGTGATGATGGGGACACAGCAGCAGATGCTGAGGAGTCCCAGTCCCAGGCTCAAGAGGATGCGGAGCTCACTGGCATCGTACAGCCTCTGCCCTCCTCGGACGAAGAAGACCAACCTGGCACATCCGGTGCAAGTCTACATGCAGCACCAGCAGGACCACCAGCTGCAGCACCAGCAGGACCACCAGCTGCACCCCCTGCACCCACCCCTCCAACGACTGTCACCACAAATACCATCCCTGCCGACATGGACAGAACAAGGAGCAACACCAGCACAGGGACCCTGGACCAACCTGGGGCCATGGACACCACCACCACCACCAACCCCCAAGGTGGACCAGGGTCATCTGTGCGTGCCACTGCACGCACTGCACATGTCAGCAGGGGTGGTGGGAGGGGTGGGAGACAGAGGTCGCTGCTTGCAGAGGTTGCTGGTGTGCATGATGACCCACAACTGGTACGCATAGCTGATGCGTACCAGTCCAGCACCGGAGACCTCAGCCAGGTAGTGGGGCTCCTCAGAGACATGACACAGCAGCATGCTGCCCATCATGCCCGCTTGGACTCTCACATGTCCCACATGGAGTCACACATGGCCCGCGTGGACTCACACATGTCCCGCGTGGAGTCCAAGTGGGATGCACTGCATGAGATGACGGCGGTGCACAGGGACATTTTACAATGCCTCCGCCAGATGAACAGCAACCAGTCCACACCTCCCTGTGTGCCAACAACATCTGGTGCTGAACAAACTGCAACTGCCACAGGGAGGGAGGATGACTCTGGCGGAGAGTCCCCTGCACCGCAGCAGCCTGTACTTGAGGGGCCCCCCCAAGAAGAGGGGTCGTCCGAAGAGGGACAAGTGAGAGGCCGATGGCCAAGCGCAACTCCCAGGAAGCCTGAACCTGTTCTGGATGTTCACCTTTGTGCACAGACTGTTCACCCTGTTGACGGCAACACTACTCCCACACATTGCATGGGGAGTACAAGTTGGACCAATGTGTCAGACAACTGTGGCCCCGATACTGGGGATTCTGTCTACCAGGACTTTCAATTCACCTAGGAACTTCTGATTGCAAGATTTATGTACAGCACTACCCATCCTATGCACTATTCACACAAATGTATCACAATAAACACACTAATACACCATACTTGCCTCTGTTGTGATTCCAACGTGGGTGCTGTTATGGGGATGATGAACTGCAAAATTACACTGTGTATGCGAACTGCAACAGCAAGTACAACACAGGCATGTGAGTAAAGGCAACGTGACACATATGAGGGAGACACACCACCAGGGCTACACAACACATACACACCTAGGCCATCTGACTCATTGCCTACACTGATGTTGCCAGGGAAGACGGTGCAATGCACAGACACCACACCCATTCCCAGTTGTAGTCAAGTAGCCCACAGGTGCAGTAAGCAAATGGCAGTCAAATGTGTGGCCACAGACAACGCACATCACAAAGTGAAGCACAGGTTTATTACACAGTTGCAACATGTCGTAACCACTACAGATGCAAGGTAATCCCACCTGGCAGCGGGCACACAGTCAACAACTGTAGACGGAAGGGAGTCCATGGGTGTGGCGCACATCACCTGTAGGGACACAACAGCTACCAGCCTGGAAGTGCAATCACGTCGTCGGTGGACACAGTTGACCAAACGAATCTGGAAGTACCCTGTGAAGGACAGAAATGACACACAGTCAAAAGCAATGGAGTACAGGACAGAACAGCAAAACTCATGCACAATACATGTTACAAGATACCCACCCAGAACCAAGTTAGCATGTCAACACTGTTGGGGAGTACAGCCCACCTGTAAGCACACATCGCAACACACATCCAGTCAAGTAGCCCATGGACACACTCCAACAGCACCAGAGCACCACCTACACATATCATGCCAACTCACATCATTGACATGACACCTCAGGATACTCACATTCAGCTAAAGAAGTTGGTGATGAGCTGTGTGCGGACATCACCCTCATCATCATCATCATCATCGTCACTGGCATCATGGTCCAGGCCAGGATCCTCCACAGGTGGCAGATGTTGGTCATTGTCATCCTGGATGAGAGGCAACTCCTTCCGCACTGCCAGGTTGTGGAGCATGCAGCAGACGATGATAATCTTGCACACTTTCGCAGGGGCATATGGGAGGGACCCTCCGGTCTTGTCCAGGCAGCGGAAGCGGCTCTTCAGGAGACCAAATGTCCGCTCAATAACTCTCCTCGTCCGACCATGTGCCTCATTGTAGCGCATCTGGGCTGGTGTCACAGGGTTCCTGAGGGGTGTCAGCAACCACGGCATGTTGGGGTATCCCGAGTCACCTACGGACAGACAAGTGCACATTAGCTGACTTGGAAAAGTGGGCGGAATACTACAGATCAGATCACACACAATGGCACAAAGTCAGTACACACCGACAAGCCAGGCACGCTGGTTCTGCATCTGTGCCATCATCCTGGGGATGCGACTACTCCTCATCACAAAGGCATCGTGTGCTGAACTAGGGAAACGGGCACACACGTGTGTGATGGTCATGTCTGCAAGACACACCACCAGTGCATTGACCGAGTGGTAGTGCTTGCGGTTCCTGTAGGCCTGCTCCTGGGCCTGTGGTGGTACCAAAGCCACATGTGTCCCATCAATGGAGCCAATGACATGCGGCATCCTCCCCAGGGCATAAAAGTCACTCTTCACATCAGTGAGTCGTCGCAGTCTAGGGAAATAGATGTACCGGTTCAGGAATAGCAACATTGCCGCCAAAACATCGCGGAGCACACGGCTCAACATGGTCTGTGACATCCCACCAGCAGTCGCAACAGTATGTTGGAAGGTACCGGTGGCAAAGTGTAGGGCTGCCATCACCTTCACCTTGGGGGTCAGCGCTGTAGGATACGGCCGGCCAGGCTGCAAATGTGGGGACAACTGCACTGCCAAATCCTCAATCAGCTGCCTGGTGAAGCGGTACCGTCGGATGCTGTCCCGTTCCACCATCGTTGCCAGGTCTGGGAATGGTCGATGGACAGCAGGAGCCCTGCAGTGCAGAGGAGAAGTAAGCAAGATTGACAGTCACCCCACATATGCGGCATTGAACACACTCAATATCCCAACATACATCATTATGAGGCACAACTACATGAAGTGTGCAGTTCCGTAAGGACATGTATGGTACATACATGGCCAACATCTGTCAACACGGTCCAACAGGTGGCATCAATTAGTACCAGGTTGGCCCATTGGATATCATGAGGCCGTGTCACAGTTCCCATCTCCTGCTGCCGTGTCACAATCACCCCCCACAGTGACATGTGAGGACAGATGTGCCTCAGGCACCACAGCTCAACGACAGGTACATTCCCAGGGACCCTGTATTGCCACATGGACACTGGCATTACATGGAGTATCATGTATACACCACAGCAAAACAACCATGACCCCCACAGGTAGTGGTCCCACTTGCCACGGCAGGACAGACATGGACATCTGTGACACACACACGCACAACATCAAAGTCCATGCACACACACCGTGGATGTGGAGACTGTCTCCCATTGTGCACATGAAATCAGAGACATTGTAAACACTACATGCACAAAGACTGTGGAGGACCATCACAATTGTGCCACTGGGACACCCTAGCTCAAACATACCGTCCCACATGGGACTCACGGGGTATGTGACATGACATACACATACACCACCGTGAAATGTGACCATGGCACATGCACAGATATGAACAGTTGCACATCACAGTGGTCATGTACACGTAACACCCAGGATCCTGTCCCCATGAACACGTGCACAGCCTGGGGGTGGCTGCCCACAGGTGACACCCACAGGACAACATGTACACCAACATACACACAATAGGAAATGCAGCTTACATGCCTTATGATAAAGTTTGGGCAGGCTGTCGTGATGTAGGTGTGCTCCTCACTCCCTGGGAGCTATCTGAGACAGGCATACTGACATATGCCAGTCACATGTACAGTGATGCGTTGTACCGCAATGGACCGATCGGTGCCCCCGGCCGGCCCATTGCATTCAATGTGTGCGGGTACGCGTTGTACCCCTGTACGCGTTGTACCGCAATGGACCGATCGGTGCCCCCGGCCGGCCCATTGCATTCAATGTGTGCGGGTACGCGTTGTACCCCTGTACGCGTTGTACCCCTGTACGCGTTGTACTGCAATGGACCGATAGGTGCCCCCGGCCGGCCCATTGCATGCAATGTGTGCGGGTACGCGTTGTACCCCTGTACGCGTTGTACCGCAATGGACCGATCGGTGCCCCCGGCCGGCCCATTGCATGCAATGTGTGCGGGTACGCGTTGTACCCCTGTACGCGTTGTACCGCAATGGACCGATCGGTGCCCCCGGCCGGCCCATTGCATGCAATGTGTGCGGGTACGCGTTGTACCCCTGTACGCGTTGTACCGCAATGGACCGATCGGTGCCCCCGGCCGGCCCATTGCATTCAATGTGTGCGGGTATGCGTTGTACCCCTGTACGCGTTGTACCGCAATGGACCGATCGGTGCGCACCCATTGACAATGGGCTTGCCTGGCAACGGACGCGTTTTCGAATTTCGAACGAGTCGGTTGCTGGAAATTCAGTTGGTCACCCACAACAATGTTGCAAAATCATGTATGTCATGAAGTTGAAGATTTGAAGGATGCTGTGGGCATGTTTTGGTGCTGCTATTCCATGGATTGGCCAGATTCAGAAGATGCAAACGACTTGGACCTATCACTTTGGACACAAGGGACAGTATCTGCCTCTCCAGCACATATATATTGCTGGCTGTTCCCCTGAGAGCTCACTTGCCTGCACTACATGCTCCAGGACGACATCTGCCACTGCACTGCTGCTGTCTCTGCCCCTCTGGACCCTGCAATGGCACGTACTGTGGAGAGAGCCCCAGCCTTCAGCCTTGAGGAGAACCAGGCCCTGCTGGACAGCCTACTTCCACAGTACAGCAAGCTGTATGGGACACCAGGGGAGCAGGTGAGTGTTCTGTGCACTGCCTTTCTGAATGTGCATATTGTCTGACTAGCAAGGCTGAAAGTCTGCACGCCACTGGCTAGCAGGCTCACTGAGTAGTTGTCACCCCCCATAGTGTGTAGTGACATGCACTGGACAGGTATGGTGCAGTGACAGTGCATTTGAACAAGGTTTTACTTCCCATGCAATGATACCATGTAGTGACGTCTGGCAAACTGTCCATGGGCAGCTTTGCACTGCCTGTGTACATCATGTGCCCCTGTGATTGAGACATGTATATACAACTGTGTCATGCACGGATATGTTGCATGTGTAGTAATGGCCTTTTCACTTTGTCATCCTGACAGGTTAATGCCCATCGGAAGCAGGAGATCTGGAAGGACATCGTCCGGGCTGTCCGGTCCGTGGGGGTCTACAAGCGCCGGATCCGCAACTGCCAGAAGAGGTGGCAGGACCTTCGGGGCTGGACCCGGAGGATTGCACGGGTCCAGCTGAAGCTGTCGCCTCCTCGCAGGAGGGGCGGAACACGGACCCTGACCCCCACATGCTCCAGATCCTGGCGGTGGTGTTTCCAGACCTGGATGGGCAGCTGAAGGCCAGACAGCAGCAAGGAGGGGGTGAGTCAAAGACTGCACTGTGAACTCTGTATTACATGCTGTGTGCCCTCCTCTGGCCTGGTTCAACTGCCACAGTGCAGCAGTCATGTTGTCCAGGAGCCATGTCCCTCTATTGTGCACTGCCCACTGCTCATCTGATACCCAGGTGTGGCCCTTACATTCAGGGAATTGTGTCACTTGGGACTGTGTCCTTGCAGTTTGCTTCACTAAAGGTGGGGGACAGCATCTGTTTCCCTAACTCTGTTGTGGGCATCATGGGTGGGTCCATTGTTCACACTACGCCTGTGTTCGGACATGTAATCTGCGTGTTGCTTTGATATGCGGTCCACTTGCTGTGCTGAGCCACCACATGTAACTGGGGTATGTGGCACACGCCCATGCAGCGGGTGGGAACAATGTTTGGGCCCCAGGAGTGTGCAGATTACGTGTGTCACACATACATAGCCAGCTATCCACTGTCCAGGGCTCATCCCTCATTCATGTGGAGCAGGACAGTCATGCCTACTCCAGGCCATGCAAATCACTCTGTAGTCCCACTCCCGTGTATCAGCTGACACATTGTGCGCAGTGATTTGACCCCTCAGGTGTCTGCCTCTGTGTCAGTGTGCTGTGGATTAGTTGCCAGGACTGCTGGGGTGTTTCTTGGTAGGGGCTCAGCATGCCCCTGGAGATGTGACAATAGGAGACGATACTTGTGTGTCACATAGGTGTTTGATCAGCTGCCCGTGCAGACTGGGGTATGAGAATGTGAAGTTCAGGCAGCTGTTCCCCATTCACAGCAGATTGTGAGGGGCTCAGGTTCAGAGGGTAGTGTCACAGGTCTCCCATATGTCCAATAGGTATGACCTGGACAGATGAGGGTTAAGATGATGTGTTGTGTGGGGGATGTACATGTGCAATTGTGCAGCTCCAGGACTTGCATTCCCCATGACCTACTATTGTGACACAGTGCATAGTGTTGTTGTCTGGCTGCCAAGTCATACATCACTGAGACAGTGATGTATGACTTAGCAGTCATGCCTCTGCCATGGCATGTGTCTACTTATTGGTGATCCTGCAGGGCAGTGACATGTGCTACATGCTCACCATTGTGGCGATGGCTATCAGGACATGGGTGCATCATGGTGTCTGTCGCTGGTATGCATCACATGCATTTCCTATTTGACTCTGGGCATCCCTTTCATCCGGAAACCTGTACTGACTCAGTGGCAAGAGCTGTGATGTGTGCATGTCCACATGCCACACCGTGTCCTCTGCACTGTCCAACTACTGTGTACTTGGTGCATGTGTCCACACTGGGGTGTTGCAATCCAACAGACACCAGACAGTTGGGTGCAAGGCCATGTGGGATGTGAGTGCCATGCTTGGCATCATACTGACAATTGGCTTCTCCTGTTCAGTTAGGGCACTTTTAGCAATGTACAACTAATGATGCCAGGGCTTGCTCTGTAATGTGCTGTGCTCACAGTGGTGTGTGCGTTTGGTGCAGGTGACTGATGTCTGTCTGTTTCCCCATTGTTTGCAGATACATCCACGGCCACGGAAGGGGACAGCTCCACGGACCAGGAGGAGCCAGAGAGCCAGACTGGGACAGCAGCCGAGGAGTGGTCGGAGGGACCCAGTGGCACGGAGGGCGAGGGGAGCCACACCGAGGAGTCCTCAGCACCATCCACCTCAGCTGAGGACCAGAGCAACTCGGAGGATGACTCCCTTATGGAGGCGGGTGTCAGCAGCCACCACACCCCAGCTAGTGTTGCTGTCCCCGCCACCACCAGCACCACCACCGCCCTCCCATCGGCTCCCATTCCCCAGGTCCGTGGAGGCTCCCATGTTCGGGAGCGTATCTCCTTTGGGCCAGGCACCGCACCCCCTGCCCCTGTGTCCCCTGCTGCCCTGAGTGAGGAGTCTGTGTACCTCCTTCGCCAGCTCCATGTAGGGCAGACAGCCATGCTGAGTGTCCTCCATGCGCACACCGCTCTGTTGACTCAGCTGGTGTCGTTCATGGAGGGCATCTCATCGGGCATGTCTGACCTACAGAGGGGCAATAGGTCCATGGACTCCTCCCTGACGGCAGCAGTGTCCCTCCTCAGACAGTCCCTCACCCCTCCTGCCTCTGCTCCATCCACACTCCCCAGCACCTTACCCGTCCCAAGCACACACACACCGGCACAGGCACACACCAGCACACACACGTCCAGCACACAGACACACACGCCACAAACAAAACGCACACGCACGCACAGTCAGGGGACTGAAACCAGACTCACAGGGGATGGGGCCCTGGTACACACACACGCATCCACGGGCACTGCGCAGTCCTCAGTTGCCTCTCCCTCCAAAACACCCTCCCTTGCCTCACCTGCAACCCCAAAGACCCAGCGCCTCTTCCTCAGTGACCTCGGCCTCTTCCCCTCCAATCCAGCTGCTCCAGCATCCAGGGGGAAGAGGAAGCCCCCCACACGGAGCAGAGTGCCCCTCGCCCCCGGACACCCTCCCCCAGGCGCAGACAGACTGAAGCCCCCACCCGCAAGTCCCCCGGAGTGGTAAGAGCAAGACCCCGCCGCCGCCCTGCAGCTCAAGCACCAGGTCTCCTTCCTCCATCCCTCAGGCCCCCACTCCACAGGTGCCCCCACCACACCCTGCCCCAGGTTCCCCCACCCACAGATATACCATCCCCAAGAGGATCCAGCCTTCTCCCCCTGGCACTTGCTCTCCCGGCACCACACCCCCGCTGCGCTTGTCTGTGCCACTGATGTGGTGAGGGTGTCCTCCCCTCTGTCCAGCCCACCTTGCCTGTTCCCCATTCTCCTCCCCTGGTGGTAGGCACTGCAGTGGAATCCACTACCACCCTGTCTGACTTGGGCACTGCAGTGGCGGACCTGTCCACTCCATCTGCAGGGTCCACTGCAGTCGTGCCGGCACCCACAACATCTGAGTCATGCCCCCCAGTTGTGCCGGCACACACCATGTCAGACACCTCCACTGCAGTTGTCAGTGGCTCTCCAGCACCCACCACCCCTTCCCTGCTTCCTCCTGGTGAGCCCTAATCCTGTCCCTGCGGTGCCTGGCCTGCCCCCCGGTTGCCCCTCCTAGTGGATTGTCCCTGGTTTTGTGCAGGCATGTGTAGGGTGGCATCTGCCACTGTCACCCACTTGTGACTTTGTTGATGGACTGGCCATTGGCCTTTGTTAATTTTCTACCGGACTTCTACTTTTAATGCCACATATGCTGAATAAAGCAACTTTCTGTTCTCTAGTGGTTTTGCTTCTGATGTACATGATGTTGATGATGCTAACTATGCCCTTGCTGCAGTGATGGTGATATTTGGTCTCATGATAATGAAGTGTTACTGTGCAGGAACCCATGTGGTCCAGGGGGAATGTGTCCTATCCTGTGGTGTATCCATGTCATCCATAGCAGCATCTGAGGGTGTCATGTGTTCAGTATTTGGCAATGGGATTTCCTACTTAGATTGGCTATTTCTCATCTGTGGCTTCCACCCCTGCACATCTGTTGTGCCTGCCATTGTTCAATTCGTCTACTTCCCTGACTGTGTGGCCATCTCCAGTGGACATGCAGGTTTGGGCATCAATGGGGAAGGACTCATCTGTGTTGTCAGTGCAACATTGCTATACAAGTGTGTTGGATCTGTGCTGATGATTCCGTTGGCACTTCCATGACCAGGCTAATGTTACGGGAGCCCTCATTTGGTGCTAATTGTTGATTGTGTGACCAAGTGCTCAGCTGACATGATGGGGCCCTACTGAGGCAACATATGGCACAGCTTTCCTCACACAGGAGTGGAGTCCCCTCATGGCAGTGTGTACTCCTGTGACATTGCCTGCGCCCAAGGTGTGTGTTGTATGTGCATGTCTGTGTGTTCACTTCCGTTTAGCTGTGCATGCTGTGATCCCTAGTGTTGTACCTGTTTGTGATGCTAGCTGAGTTGACCTATGTTACCCCAAAGTCTTCTCCCTGGGTTCTCTGTGATGTGTGTTCATGGCACATTACTGGTCATCAGGGTGTCACCCATAAGTGTGTTTGCTGTCAGGGCTGAGTTTGTGTGCAGACGCAGATGGGTCACAGTCAGGTTTCCCCTTGGCACTTGTTGTTTGCCCCTGTCATGTGATTTCCAGTTTGTGTTATCTTTCAGTGATTGTGACACGTTGTGTGTGTGACTGCTGGCACTCCTCAGGGTCCGGGCTGCAATGTTGGTTGTTGTCTATGTGTGTTCTTTGTGGGTGACCTTGGCTTCTTCATTGGTGTGTGACTGTGGATGGGATCCCATTGGTTGGTGTGGTATTGCCGTCATGTCCATGTACAGCGTAGTGTGCAGTGTGTCAGACATTCAGGAGTCTTGTTGAGTGGCCATGTGTGATGTGTTTCTGCACCTTGGTTCCCACCCACCACCCTGGAATAGTCATGGGTGCATGTGCAATGTCACCAGTGCATGTGTACTTCACTGCTGCACATTGTTGGAGGTCGAGGTGTGTGGTGTTGAGTGTGTGCAGATGAGAGTTGTTGCCCGGCTAGGCCCCTGCCTCCATGTTGGCCTTGGCTTACTGGCCATGCTGATTGATTTGTGCTTGTGTAGGTGTGATGGTAGTTAGTTGCTCAGGACACATGACTGTGGTTCACAGTGTGAACCACATTTAGCTTTGTCATCACAGTGGGATTGTAATGCAGCCCAGGGTCACCACATTGTGGGGGCCCTGGGGGTGGTGCTGTGGTGTGTCTGTGTCTTGCTGTGTCAGTTGCTGTCCCTACGTGCCTGTGTGACATGTGTGATTTGTGCTCCCTCTCATCTGACAATGCCTGCTTGCCCACATAGGGGATTTGGATCCATGAGTTACCTTTGTGTGGCACTGTATGCACATCTGTATGATTGGTATTCAGGTCTCCTCATGTGTTGTGTGGTTGCCTGGGGACACTGGCACCCCCCCCCCTCACCTGTTGTGTATGATGTGCAGTGCCTGTTTGTGTTTGTGCATCTGCACCACTGCATTGGCATATCTTGGGTGTGCCATTGGCTGTATGTAGTTTTGTGTGTTTCCCCTGCTGTCCCTGGGACTCCTAGGTCATCGGTCAGCACAATGATCATGGTTTGTGTGTCCCATTGCTGCCATGGTATGGTATCTGTTCACCTCACATCTGCAGTCTCCACAGGGTATCTGCATTTGTGTGCCCATTGGTGCAAATATGTGGGTCTGCATTCTGATGGTCACTTCTGTCATTGTGTCATTGATGATTGTTGACGGTGTCAGCCCCCATGGGTGTTGTTTGTCTGCACATGGCCAAAGGTATGTCTTATTTGCACTGCAGTATTTGGCTCCCCCAATTTATGTTGCAATGGGACACATACACTACTTTGCCACTGATGTGTTTTTTGTTCTGTGACCAGGAATCATCCATGCAGTTTGGCAGTTGCACCTCTTTCTTTGTCAACACTTACCTTTTGGTCACTGTGGTGATGTGGGTTTAGACCCCATTGCCACAATGTTCAAAATGTGCTTCAGCTATGGACCCCACACTTACATTTTGGTCACTGTGGTGATGGGGGTTTAGACCCCATTGCCACAATGTTCAAAATGTGCTTCAGCTATGGACCCCACACTTACATTTTGGTCACTGTGATGATGGGGGTTTGGACCCCATTGCCACAATGTTCAAAATGTGCTTCAGCTATGGACCCCACACTTAACTTTTGGTCACTGTGGTGATGGGGGTTTAGACCCCATTGCCACAATGTTCAAAATGTGCTTCAGCTATGGACCCAACACTTACATTTTGGTCACTGTGATGATGGGGGTTTGGACCCCATTGCCACAATGTTCAAAATGTGCTTCAGCTATGGACCCCACACTTACATTTTGGTCACTGTGGTGATGGAGGTTTAGACCCCATTGCCACAATGTTCAAAATGTGCTTCAGCTATGGACCCCACACTTACATTTTGGTCACAGTGATGATGGGGGTTTGGACCCCATTGCCACAATGGTCATGGCCTGCTTGCATTGTGGGTGCCACACACATATATGTGTGGCACATGTGCTAGGGGGTCACGTTGTATGTTCAAAGTCATGTTCGGTGTTGTAGGCATTTGACACAGTCTACACACGCTTGTCATGGTGTTGGGGGGATGTCTTCTTCTTGCATTCCCTAGGTTGTGGTGTGCTGGTTGTATCATGCATTGTCCATCCTATGAGTGGGGGTGGTAGTGGTGGTTGACATCCAGCCCCCCTGGCTGAGGGTGGTAGTAGTGGTAGGCATCCAGCCCCCCTGGGTGTGGGTGGTAGTAGTGGTAGGCATCCAGCACCCCTGGGTGAGGGTGGTAGTAGTGGTAGGCATCCAGCCCCCCTGGCTGAGGGTGGTAGTAGTGGTAGGCATCCAGCCCCCCTGGGTGTGGGTGGTAGTAGTGGTAGGCATCCAGCCCCCCTGGCTGAGGGTGGTAGTAGTGGTAGGCATCCAGCCCCCCTGGCTAAGGGTGGTGGTAGGCATCCAGCCCCCTGGCTGAGGGTGGTAGTAGTGGTAGGCATCCAGCCCCCTGGGTGAGGGTGGTAGTAGTGGTAGGCATCCAGCCCCCTGGCTAAGGGTGGTGGTAGGCATCCAGCCCCCTGGGTGAGGGTGGTAGTGGTGGTAGGCATCCAGTCCCCCTGGGTGAGGGTGGTAGTAGTGGTAGGCATCCAGCCCCCCTGGCTAAGGGTGGTGGTAGGCATCCAGCCCCCCTGGCTGAGGGTGGTAGTAGTGGTAGGCATCCAGCCCCCTGGCTAAGGGTGGTGGTAGGCATCCAGCCCCCCTGGCTGAGGGTGGTAGTAGTGGTAGGCATCCAGCCCCCTGGCTGAGGGTGGTAGTAGTGGTAGGCATCCAGCCCCCTGGCTAAGGGTGGTGGTAGGCATCCAGCCCCCCTGGGTGAGGGTGGAAGTGGTGGTAGGCATCCAGCCCCCTGGGTGAGGGTGGTAGTAGTGGTAGGCATCCAGCCCCCCTGGCTAAGGGTGGTGGTAGGCATCCAGCCCCCCTGGCTGAGGGTGGTAGTAGTGGTAGGCATCCAGCCCCCTGGCTAAGGGTGGTGGTAGGCATCCAGCCCCTCTGGCTGAGGGTGGTAGTAGTGGTAGGCATCCAGCCCCCTGGGTGTGGGTGGTAGTAGTGGTAGGCATCCAGCCCCCCTGGCTGAGGGTGGTAGTAGTGGTAGGCATCCATCCCCCTGGCTAAGGGTGGTGGTAGGCATCCAGCCCCCCTGGCTGAGGGTGGTAGTAGTGGTAGGCATCCAGCCCCCCTGGCTAAGGGTGATGGTAGGGCATCCAGCCCCCCTGGCTGAGGGTGGTAGTAGTGGTAGGCATCCAGCCCCCCGTGGGTGTGGGTGGTAGTAGTGGTAGGCATCCAGCCCCCCTGGCTGAGGGTGGTAGTAGTGGTAGGCATCCAGCCCCCTGGCTAAGGGTGGTGGTAGGCATCCAGCCCCCCTGGCTGAGGGTGGTAGTAGTGGTAGGCATCCAGCCCCCCTGGCTAAGGGTGATGGTAGGCATCCAGCCCCCTGGCTGAGGGTGGTAGTAGTGGTAGGCATCCAGCCCCCCTGGGTGTGGGTGGTAGTAGGCATCCAGCCCCCCTGGCTGAGGGTGGTAGTAGTGGTAGGCATCCAGCCCCCCTGGGTGTGGGTGGTAGTAGGCATCCAGCCCCCCTGGCTGAGGGTGGTAGTAGTGGTAGGCATCCAGCCCCCCTGGGTGAGGGTGGTAGTAGTGGTAGGCATCCAGCCCCCCCTGGCTAAGGGTGGTGGTAGGCATCCAGCCCCCTGGGTGAGGGTGGTAGTGGTGGTAGGCATCCAGCCCCCCTGGGTGAGGGTGGTAGTAGTGGTAGGCATCCAGCCCCCCTGGCTAAGGGTGGTGGTAGGCATCCAGCCCCCTGGCTGAGGGTGGTAGTAGTGGTAGGCATCCAGCCCCCTGGCTAAGGGTGGTGGTAGGCATCCAGCCCCCCCCTGGGTGAGGGTGGTAGTAGTGGTAGGCATCCAGCCCCCCTGGCTGAGGGTGGTATGAGTGGTAGGCATCCAGCCCCCTGGCTAAGGGTGGTGGTAGGCATCCAGCCCCCCTGGCTGAGGGTGGTAGTAGTGGTAGGCATCCAGCCCCCTGGGTGAGGGTGGTAGTAGTGGTAGGCATTCAGCCCCCCTGGCTAAGGGTGGTGGTAGGCATCCAGCCCCCTGGGTGAGGGTGGTAGTGGTGGTAGGCATCCAGCCCCCCTGGGTGAGGGTGGTAGTAGTGGTAGGCATCCAGCCCCCCTGGCTAAGGGTGGTGGTAGGCATCCAGCCCCCCTGGGTGAGGGTGGTAGTGGTGGTAGGCATCCAGCCCCCCTGGGTGAGGGTGGTAGTAGTGGTAGGCATCCAGCCTCCCTGGCTAAGGGTGGTGGTAGGCATCTAGCCCCCCTGGCTGAGGGTGGTAGTAGTGGTAGGCATCCAGCCCCCTGGCTAAGGGTGGTGGTAGGCATCCAGCCCCCCTGGGTGAGGGTGGTAGTAGTGGTAGGCATCCAGCCCCCCTGGCTTAGGGTGGTGGTAGGCATCCAGCCCCCCTGGCTGAGGGTGGTAGTAGTGGTAGGCATCCAGCCCCCCCTGGCTAAGGGTGGTGGTAGGCATCCAGCCCCCCCTGGGTGAGGGTGGTAGTAGTGGTGGGCATCCAGCCCCCCCGGCTCAGGGTGGTGGTAGGCATCCTGCCCCCCTGGGTAGGGGTGGTGGTGCGCATTCAGGCCCCTGTGTGCATATGTGGCATTGGTGATGGGCATCCCGCCCCTATGGTGCTGCTGTTGCTGGTGTAAGTATATTCTGCATCCCTCTGTGTGTGTGTGATGTGTCGTGTACGTGTTGTATGTGTTTTGTGGTTGGTGTCTGACTTACCTTCTGCGCCGTACGCGTCCGTGCCTGTTCCGGTAGTAAATGTAGAATATTGGTATGATCGGGTCGAAGGGATTCATGGTTGGTTCGTGTCGTTCGTCCTTCTCGTTGCTTCGCGTCGTCCTCGTCGCTTCGCGTCGTCCTCGTCGCTTCGCCTCGTCCTTGTCGCTGGCGTGTTCGTCTCGTAGCCGTGGATCGTGTTGTGGCGCGAATCGGAGCTTATGTGCGCCTCTCCCGGATGCTTTGACGTGCCGTGCGTAGCGACGGGTTCGGCGCGTACGGAAAGCGCATCATACTCGTTCGGCCGGATGGAGCTGCATTTTCCCTTCCGTGAGTCTCGATTCGGCGTTTCCGGATTCGCCTCGGTCGGGGAACAGGACCTGGTTTGGTGAGTACGGCTCGGCCGGATTCTGTGCTGTTGTGCGCATCGTACTTACTCGTTCGGTGTGCTGTACGGATCGGTCGGGAAACAGGCTTTCGCATGGCTTTTTTCCCGACCGAATGGTATTGGGTGCGCCTCCGACCGAGATCGGAATCAGCCCCAAAGTGTCTGTTTAGTTTTTACTAGGAAATCCTTCAAAATAAAAAAAATACTTTTTTTAACTGGTGTGCTGTATTTATTCTGCCTTAATTCATTTCAGACAATTGGTGCATTTTCCTTTTGCCTTCAGCTTTATGTGAGGCATGTGTGGGTAATTGATGTGACTCTAATCACATCAAATCGAATGGTCCTAAGGGACCAGCAATGTACTGCTACCTGAGCCACCAACTATATAATTTTAAACAAGTGTTTCCACAGAGCATTGTTTGCAATTTGTCTTTTTTCTTTCTAGCTACTCCTGCTTGTCATCCTTCTCAGAAGGATGTAGCAGCCCGGCTGGGACAGCAGAAGCTGGAGGCCATACGGGCAGAGTATCAATGGCTTGTGGCCCAGGAGGAGGAGGGGGGTAGCTGCCCAGGCCCCTAGCCAGCTCCCAGCGCTGGCAGACTCTCAGTCTCAAAAGCACTGGAGCAGCAGTCCGCTGGCAGCCGCCTGCCTTCGTTTCATCACTGCCGCCCTTTCGCAATTTCTGACCTCAACTTCCGCCCCGTAATGCAGAGGCTGGTGTACATAGAAGCCAGGCAGATAAATATGGAGTGGCACCTTAGAAAGCTCCCGGCCATCTGTGTTTAGTGCCCTCTCCTGCCCCTTTTTTTACATTTCTTTTGGTGGGTGGGACTTGTTGTGGGTGGAGATGGTGGGAAGCAAGCAAACAATATTCATCTGGGTGCTAATCATCCAACCATCATTAATCTGTTGTGGGAGAAAACAAAGGAATGACTATGGCACAGTTAACTTAAATGCATTGCCAAGTTTGCAAGCAGTCCATCAGCCCCAGAAAGACCCAAGTTATATTATATTAATATATAATCTAAGTGCTCTGTCACATAGGTTAGAAAAATAGTAAATAGAAATTAAGTAGGAATGAGGCGAACAACATACAGTTCTAACAAATTATTATTAAAAGGAAAAGGATACTGAATTGCCAAATTGGGTGGTACATCTGAATTCTTCTTGGATTGTCCGTCAATCTTGGGTGCCTGGCTTAAGCGGTCCGGTAAGGTAAGCATGAGTGTCATGGTGCTTTTGCCTTTTGTGCAAGAGAAGAGAAGGCCTGCAGATTGTAAAACAGAAATGATATTGTAGAATCAAGGAGAATGGCAGAAGGTAAGCTTCATGAGCAGTGTACCAAGAAGACTCAGAGGCAGGGCAAGAGCATATTCATTTGCATTAATTCATTTTGTGACTGATGTGTGATCAATTAGGTGAGAGCAATTCAATTACAACAACCAACAATCATAGACAAGTGGCTGCATGTATCGGGCTGATCAAACTCGCAACTGTCATGATCATCATCATAACATTTAGCCTAGCGCATGCATAGTGTGATGATCTGACTGACAACATCACATGTCTGTCTCCAGTTACCTACAACATCAGGCCACACACCCAACCACATAGTTTTATTTTTGAGCCAGCCAGCACACACACTTGGCAGCATTGCATTTCCCAAATCAAGTAATCAACACACCTCTCACCAGTCCACAGACAGAGTTGAGTAGACCTTGTAGAGTCATCGCCATGTTGGTTTCCATGAAGTTGATTACTTCCTTATTCTGACAGTTGTTGAAGAAGTCACAGCTCACACCCTGAGTCATTCCATCATTGCCTTAATTCTGAGTAATCACTCCCCTACTAAAATGAGAGACATCAACCTGTAGTGTAGGGCAATGCTGTTGATGACGAACAAGAGAAACATTGCATAATTTTTTTGTGTAGTCTAGATTTGTGTTTGTTAGATAAACAGACTGGTTGGGTCTTTGAGGAGTGTGAACCAGAAAACAAAGCAGTGTGGAACTGGGAAAGAAATCTCACTAAGTGTCAAAGGAGAAGGAAAAAGTCAACTTCAGAAAACAAAATATCACCTGTAAGGCCACCAACATTGTAAATCATCACAAAAGCAATCAAGCATAATATTTATAGTTAAACACCCACTCTCACTGCCTGCCTCACATGAATCATCTCAACAGCAATCACTCATATATATATCAACCTTTGGTGCATGCCATTTACCTGTTCTAATTCAAGCACGGTGGTACATTTCCGATCCTCTTGGATTCACCAAACACACATTGGCCAGTCTTGTAAATCAAATATTGTGAGGCAGGCTTGCTACGGGAACAAAGAAAGGATAGATAGGAATGGAAAGGAGGCAGGCATTGTCTCTTCAATGTCCTTGAAGGGAATGGGGGGAGGCTTCTTCACTGAACACTGGTCCAACTCCAGTCCGGCAATACATTTGTTTAAAACGATGGGACTGCATTTGTCAGTCAGAAACAAACAAACAAAATGACACAATGTTCCCCTATCCATATCCTTTTTCTTTTTTTGTCAAAGCAGTTCGGCGATAGAAAGTTCTATAGTGGCCCAGGCCTACTCAGTAGTCAGGGAAGTATAGTTTGTCCTCAAACTCAGGTGGTTCACCCAGAAGTTTGTCAGCTAACACACTACCATAACCTGAGTCTGTCTAATAACCCTCATCCTCTTCCTGCCGTACTTCAGGTATGGTGTAATTTGGTGGTATAAGTCCTGATTCATTTTGATCATGGATAAGCTCTCCAAGTTTTGGGGTGAGAGACTGGTCCTTCTCACTGTGACAACTGTACCAGATGCACTAAACACACACTCAGCAGACACACTGGTTACTGGGCAAGCCACATACTTTACGCCAGTCTGCTGAGCACTAGCCTTTGTTGCCTCTTCCCATACAAATACACCAATGGGTTTTTAATCCAGATTGACCTCTGTTGGATCATCCAGATAGGCCTGGATTATCCTCTCAATAGTCATTGGTGCTCCACCTTGCTCCACCTCCTTTGCCTTCGGCTCTGCACTGGACTTAAGCCCTACCTTTAGAAACCAATCAAATGCAGATTTTTGTGCCGATGCTCCAATTCCTGTAGTTGTTTCTGGTGTTCTTGTTGTTGGTTTTGGCTGCTGTGAGCCAATAGCACTGACCTCAGACTCTGTTGAAGTTGACTGCTGAACCACAGAAGTTGTGCTCTGAAGGGGGCCTCTAATTTCTAGCCACTCTTTTTCTAGGTTGCTGGCTTGCTCAGCAATCCATGTCTTGTAGTTTGAAACATCCCTGTCTGAAAAAGGAACGGAAGTGGCCAGTAACTGTTTGGACCTTGGATCAAGAATTGCGGCACAGATGTAATGTTTGAATGGCACAAGGTCTCTTTGCAGTCTTCTATTAACAGATAAGCAAAGGATTAAGCTCTCCATCAACTCATGCACATCTTTTTTTTGGCCACACCTGTGCATATTTCAGATACCTCCATTAGATGTTCCTGTAGCATATGCAACAACAGGATAGTTTGGCCAATGGTACTGCCCTCCTTGCTGACTTCCTGTGTGAACACCTCAAAAGTAAGCAGAATTACTGTCAGGCATTTGACTGGGCCCCATTGGTCCATCTCAATGATCATGCCTTTCAGAGCTGCATCTCCCCTTTGCATGACATATTTATTGATTGGTCTTTACTGCTCAAACAGATGTTGCAACATGTAATAAGTCGAGTTCCAACGTGTTGGCACCTCCTGTATGAGTGCTTTAACTGGCATTCTATTTTCACGCTGAATGATCCTCAGCTGCTACCAGGCTTTAAAAGAATGGCTGACATGAGTACAGATTCTTCCGCAGGTGGACAGTGAGTTGCTGACTTGGTCTGCTTTTTTTAGAACGTCCTGTACAATGATGTTGATGCAGTGTGTCAAACACAGCACCCTGAAATAGCTACCATCTGTCATTACCTTAACTATATTACTGCCATTGTCTGTGGCAACAAATCAAATGTTAAGCCCTCTGGCTCACAGCCATTCAAATACCTTGCTGTTAAAGTCATCCAAGATGTTTGCAGATATATGGGACTTATCCATGGCAAACATGGGTACTTTTGCATGCTTCTGAGCGCCATTAAACATTTCCGCAGTGTTAACACCTGCAGATATAATTTCTCTAACCCCCACAAAGGAGATCCAGTGGGCACTGATGCACATGTAATAAGTGGCTGTGTAACTGGTCCACATGTCTGTCATCAGGTGGATAGTGTGAACAGCACTCTGCTGCAAAGCTTGTTCAACCAATTGCAGCACATCATTGTGAGAAGTTGGCCTGGTATATGAGGTCTACTAATTAAAGTGGGCACCTTGCACCAGTCCAAACGACCCTTATGATGTATGAGGTCAAAGATAACCTTTAGAAAGCTATCCTAGTGGTAGTTGTGGAGAGCAGCCTTCAGGCTTAATCTTGAAGGAATGTAAAGCAGCTTGATTTACCAGAATATCACCTCCTTTATTGACTAAATGAAAGGAGAACCACACAGTAGTTATATAAAAATATGTATTTATTAATATAACACTCTCTAGTTTCCTCTGTACGAGGATAGAACACAAAGCACACAATACGAGATCAATAGAACAGTTGCAAGTAGCACAATACACAGTGGGCTCCAGGGGGAGCCCAAACCATATACTAAAATAGTGGTATAACAATCGCGACTTGTATCAAGATGCAGTCTAGAGCACGTAGAATCGCTGGGACCCCAAGGAACCACCCAAGGTGAGTAGATAGGGACCCCATGGAGGACGGGTGTTGTGTGCTAACACGACCGCGGACTCCGTACAATTCTATGGGAAAGTCGCGGTTACAGTTTTAATGTTTAAGGACCCTTCTAGGAGGACTTCGAGCAAACCCTTTGGAACTTAAGAGGTTGGAGAGCCACCCCACCCCTGGATACCGTAGTACCCTAGTTACCTATCCCAGAGGAGCTGGGTGCATATGTCTAGAGTGGTGTCGGAAACCGCCGTCGTTCTCAATGGAGGGCTGTGAAGAAGTACTGCTGCCGTGAAGGTGAAGAGGGTCCGGAGGAATCCAAGCCTGGATTCTGGAAGGAAGGAACCTGAAAGCAGAGGGGACAGAGTCTGGGTCACTTCAGAGTGACCAGGGGCTCGGTAGACGAATGCCAACCGATGTCGGGTGCTTCAGGTGTGAAGAAGGGATGCTTGACTCTGCAGCCACGAGGACCAGGAGATGTCGAGGACAACCAGGAGCCAGAGGTGAGCTGTCTCACAAAGGATGTCGAGTGCTGAAGGGTCGGTGTCTGGCGGGGGCATCGACAAGCCTTGGCAAAAGCAACCCATGCAGGAAGGTCAAGCAGGTTATGGTGTGGACCAGCATGGACCAGGGGACTCCCCAAGCAATGGAGAGTCAGGGCACGTCTAGAGCAATCAGAAAATCCCAACAGAAATCAAGATGGCCCTCAGGGGGACCCAAAGGCCAAAGGACCAGGAGTCGTGAGGGGACCTCAGGCAGGATTGCAAAGTACCAGCCCACGGAGCACTCAGTGCAAGGAGGCCAGAGTTCTTTGGTGCAAATACTGCTCTGGGTCAGGACTACACGGATTCCAATGCACAAGCTCAGGAATTGCCAACAAGCATAGGCAACTGCAAATGGACGCAGTGCACAGGGGTTCGGGTTATGCAGTCCCCATGAGGGATACTGGCCTCAGACTTGCTGAGAGGGCAGATCAACCTCAGGGACCTTCGAAAATCTACCTCCTGTGTTGCTGAAATCTTCAGAGTCCGAAGGAACCCAGGAGCAGCAGACTGGTCAGTTGCGTTTAAGGTGCCTGCAGTTGCAGGGGAGTGACTCCTTCACACCAAGGGAGATTCTTCAGTTCTCCTTAGGGCACCACAGGTCCTGCACAGAGCCTGTATGAAGCAAGGGCACAGACAAAGCTTTGGACGGAGAGGTGGTCACACCTCCCTATGACAGGATGCCTATTGTGCTGCCTTCCTCTGCTCGAGCTTGGCTCAGCAGCAGGAGGGCAGAAATGTGTCTCTGGTTGGCAGCATCCATTTTGTGCTGACCGGGTCGAGAAGGCTGGCACCGGATAGACCAGTGACCCCACGAAGCTCGCTTCTGAAGGGTGGAATCATACCTCCCACACCGGTTACCGGTTTGGAAGTATGATTCCAAGGTGTTTGATACCAAACACGATATGTTTCTATGCAGCCGTTTTCGAGATAGCATTTACTGCGAGGTTATACTGCACCTCTACCTATATGTCTGGCTGAGTCACAGACAACCCGGGAGAATGGTCTCCGAAGGCTGCAGAGGGGCTCTGCTCATGTGGGGGCATCCTCTCACTAAAAACCCAGCAATCTGCCTTCAGGAGTGATAAGGCCTTCTATCGGGGTGACTTATAAGTTTTAAATGTAGTGACCTATATATATAGTGAACCTATATCTAAAGTAAGTGGTGCAAGCACCATCTTACACAGGTTGCAGTAGCAGACCTGTAGTTCCATTTTGCAAGGCCTCTCATGGGTGGCATAATACCTGCTTCAGCCCATGGGAGGCCTCTGGGGTACCTATGCCATGGGTACATGGGTACCATATACTAGGGACTGATAAGGGTACCCCAGTATCCAATCTGGAGTGTACCAAAGTACATGCATGACAATTTAAGGGAGAAAGCAGATAGACTGGGGTCCTGATTAGCAGGATCCCAGTCAGACTAGTCAAAACAGTGAAACATCAAGCAAAAAGTGGGGGTAACCATAAGAAGTAGATCCTACTTTCCTACAATCATGATGTAGTGCTGGAACACAGTAACTCTGGCAAAATAGGTCTGGCAGGGAACCTTCTCTTTTGGGCAGATGGCCACCACAAATTCTAGAAAACCCTCTCCTTCCACAAAAGAAAAAGGGAGGAGATCCAGTGCTAACATTTTATCTAGCTTCACATCGTACAAACGTGCTGTTGGGAGGTTGCATTCATGATACCCCTACAGGCTACTTCTTGAGAGCATAAGGTGGTAGGCTCAATATGCGCCTCAGCGAGGCAGTCACTGTATGCTCTGGCCTTGATGTCTCAACCTAACTCTGAGTCTTGTGCCATTGCGATGTTGGTGATGTGGGGGATACTACTGCACTGCGGGGGACAGGGCTGATTTGTGTAATGAAAATGTCACCCTCTTCTTCACCTTCACCTTCCACCGTGATCGGATCAGACTCCCTGCTCTCACAATCTTCACCAACTCCGCTTGCAGTTTTTTGGCCGCTAAGGTGTGCCTCCCAGCGTATTGCATGCTGTTTTCTCAAATGGGTTGTTTGGCCTCTGGTGTCATTGTTTGTACCAAGCTTACACCGACTAACACTTGCTGTGCAAATGGAGCATATGGCAATGTACGTCTCCTTATCGTTAACCATAAAGAAGTACCAAACAGGGGAGTTCCACTTCTGACACTGGTGCCACTGCAAATGTTGGAAGAAGTTGTGGTAGGTGGGCAGTTTGACGTTTGCCTCTCTGCAGTCCCTACTTTTACTGAGGTTGTTATGGATGTAGGTCGCAGCCGAGGCCTTGCAAATATGGAAGCAAGCAGTGGTGGTATCTGTGCCACATCCCTCAGAGCAGGTTGAAATGGTGTAACATCAGTCCCCACTGGGGCTGGGCTAACGTCTATAATGATTAGCTTGTAGTCATCCTCCTCTTCTTCATCCACAACTCTAAGGCTTTCAGGAACCTTCCTTTTCACTGACCTCTCCTGGTGTGTCTTAGACTGAGGCCGCATCCAAGTGGAGTCTTAATCATCAGAAGGGGGCTTGGAGAAGAAGGTGGTGGAGTACCCCTACCCCTCCTTTTTCTTGCTGGAGTTCTGGAAGACAATGGATCTTCTGAAAGAGTGGCTTCTTCTACTTCCTCAGCATGAAGTTCAATGTCCTGAAGTACTCTACTTTCACAAAATGGCCACATGATCAAACAAAAAGAAGGAGACATGGCTACACAAAATGACCGCCAGCCACATGTCACAACAACAACCAGCAAGGAGGCATGGCCACAATAAAGATCACATGCAGGCCTATGGCAAAGGCACATTGGCTGGCTACATAAAATGGCCACCAGCCACATGGTCACATGGTCACAACAACAACTAGCAGGGAGGCATTGCCACAGCAAAGAACACATGCAGGCCTATGGCAAAAGCGCGCTGGCTGGCTACACAAAATGGTAGCCAGGCACATGGTCACAACAACAACAACCATCAAGGAGGCATGGTCACAACAAAGAACACATTCAAGCCTATGGCATAAGCACACTGGCTGGCTACACAAATGGCCGCCAGCCACATGGTCACAACAACAACCATCAAGGAGGCATGGTCACAACAAAGAACACATGCAAGCCTATGGACACAGACAATACGAAATGGCCCCTGGCCTCGTCTCATGGGGAACACAGACAAATGGTGGCCTATGGCAAACACCCATATACTGGCCAGACAAAGCAGGCATGGTAACACAGGAGAAAACAACATTAATTCAGCAAGGACATAAACGAAAAAAAAATTCTAAACACATTCTCCAAAGGTATCAAATATATTACCCTACCTATACATTGTTTGCAGAAAAAAAACATGAAGTACCCCAAAAAAACACATTTAGTAATTTAATGATTTTAATCCAAAGCCATCCATGGCCTAAATGATGTTTCAATTTAACGTACACCACAGAAACAGTTGTTTCATGCACCCATGACAAGTACTGGGCCTACTGACTGGAAGGCCCATTGGTAGACAGGACCACATAGTGAATTAAATGAATATTACAAATTTATTATACAACATGGAGAAAATCTGCTGAAATCTGCAACATGTTTCCTTTGTGCATGAAGAAAAGTTACATGCAAAAAATAACTAGGCCACTACTGAAACTGCAGGCCACTCACCACAATAAATTAAAAAAAACTATTAAAAGTATAAATAAATGCTGATGCATGGCCCCAATCAAACAAACACAACACCCTTATACAACAGTTTTTTAACTTACTTGTGAAATCTCAAATACAAAGTCCTTAAATCCAATGGAATATCTGCAGCAGACAAGGAAAGTAATACTTCCAGCCCTAAATCCAAATGAGAAGTGACCAGGAGGTGGACAAAGCACTTGGAGGAGCCTGCCTGACAGGAACAGGAAGTTGGAGAATATGGGGCACTTCCTTCCTGTTGAAAAAAAAGTTTTTAAAAAAGGAGCACTTGCACCAAAAAACAACGCAAACGGTCCATTTGAGGAGTTTTTAACTCCAAATTGTCTTTTGAGGAGCTTTAGCTGATTCTCGAGGAGAAAATCTTCTCTAGGTTTCAGCCGTGGTTGATCGCGCGCAATTGTGCCTACAGCCTCGCACAAAGAAGCGCCGGAAGTCGCATGTGCAGACTAAAGCCACGCTAGCAGGTGCAAAATCTTGCGGGAGCTCATGGACAGCTAGAAAATCTTGTGGGTGCTCGCGAGCACACGGCATGTCTTGTCACACTCTCTGCGTGCACGAAAAGACGTTATCAGTGTGCCAATGGAAAATAAAACTCCACTCCGTTGCGAAATGGGGAGTTTATCGGAAACTCCACGAAACATGGAGTTGCCGAATTCCGCAAACTCCATGAGCAGAAATAGGTAATATTTATCGGAAAGAAACAAAAACAGAAAGCAATAAAAATCCAACATACACAAGTAATCACTTTTCATAGGTTAAATGAGTTCAGTCCATAGAAACTTATGGATGCATTACTTCTAGTACAAAAGTACCTTGGATGCGTCAAAATCAAAAGACGGTGCCAGGCACAGGGGAGGTGAGGTGCCGGAAAAGCAAAGCGATGCGTCGGCTCCTTACTACCAGGGGAGGTGATGCATTGGTTCTTTACTATCAGGGGCGGTAATGCATTGGTTCCTCACTGCTACACAGGGGGAGGTGATGTATTAGTCCCTTCCTGTTAGGAGATGTGATGCATCAGTTCCTTCCTGAAAGAAGAGGTAATGCATCCATCTCCAGACATGTGGCCTCGGTTCCTTACTGCTGGGCAACATTGGTGAAGAAATCAGCACCCACTGTCGATGTGGCAAAAATCTAGATGTGCTGCGTCATTTTCCACTGCGATGAAGCAAGCGCTGCATCAGAGATGGAGCAGTGCGTCACGCATTTTGATGATGCTGTGCTCAAAACTCACGCTGCGGTGGTTCTTCTGACTCACTGCAATCAAAAGCTGAGGCCTTGGTGTGAAAGCTGTGGTCGATGTACCAATCGGGAAACATGCTTCGGTGCTGACAGCGGTGATGTGTTAAAGTTTGTAGCGATGCGTCAAAAAAAACAGACGCTGAGAGTCGATGCATGGATTTTCTCCTTCAGTTTACCAGATTCAACTTCCAGGAGCCCAGAAACTGGATTTGGCACCACTTGCCAAGTCAGGTACTCTCAGCAGATACGCCCAGGCACTGATTGCAATCACCAATGCAATTTACACAGGTAGCATATGCACTGTAGCACTGGTTAGCATTGGTAAAGTCCACAGAGTCTTAAAACCAACGAAAACAGGTTAGATAAAATAGGAGGAATGAGGCAAAATGTTTGGGGATAACCCTGCAACCTGACACGGGTGAACAAACAAATTGTTCATAATGAATCAAAAATGTACTTTCTTATGGAACTCAATATTTATATTCTCAAAATTAGAAGATGAACCTTCCAGTTGCAGTTGATGCTGGTTTCTAAAAGTGTTAGGAAATGCTTTCTTGCAACCTGTTATTGCTAAACATATCAGAAATTTTCAACATAGTCGACCATTCCACCATCATACTGTTCTCTTTTTGATAGTCTAAATTTGTACTCTGGCATCTTGAATGGGATTCACCAGAAAAGTTCTTCACTGTTTCTTCTCCTACCTTTCCAATCAACAACAGTTTGCTCACATGGGCACATCCGGGTTCCACAAAATCCCTAGCACCTGCGGAGTGCCCCAAGGTTCCATGCGGTCCCCTGTTGTCATCATAATCTACTTGGAAAAGCTTGGGGGCATATTAACAACCAGGCGATAGTCAATTATCGCCGCTTTAGCGTCCGTTTTCGGACGGAAAGCGGCGATAATTCTATCGCCTAATCAGCAAGGTCACGCTATCGCGTGAATCCCTGCACTATCGCCCTTTCCCCCAACGCCCATCCTTGCATCTCTAATGAGATGCAAAGTGGGCGTTACTGGGCGTACCCCAGATGGGCTAGGTTGTAAATATCACCGATGTGCACATCGCGATATTTACAAGGCAGCCCACAGGATTATAGCAGACGTTAGATTTTGGCGAAAACGGCCGTTTTCGCCAAAATCTAACGTCTGCTATAATCCCGACTTAGCCATCCCTAACATAGGGGGTGGATTGTGCTGATACGACCACAGGGTCGTATCAGCAGGAGCTATCGCCGTTTTGCAGGGAACATCGCTGGAAAACCAGCGATGTTCCCTGCAAAACGGCGATAACCTCGCTATCTCTGGAATTTTTATCGCCCTGGAGAAGCGTGTTGTTAATAACGCGCTACCAGGGCGATAATTTCCAGAGATAGCCAGCGATAAGAAATCTATCGCTAAGCACGGCCAGCGATAATTATCGCTGGCCGTTGATAATATGCCCCCCGGTGTTTTAATCACAGATTACAGCATCAAAATTCAACAATATGCTGATGATACACAAAACTACCTGCAAATTCTCCTCTGCTTCAAACATTGTCTCAAACATTTCTGGCTTTTCATTCAGACTTGGATGTCCAACGGCTTCAGAGGCTCAACCAAAGCACAACAGAATTAATGATATTTGGCAAGCACAAGAAACAGTGCAAACCTGGGTCATGGGCATGAACCTTGATTGCTTTGAACCCCTACATTCATTGAATGCCAAGTCACTTGGATTCACCCTAGACACTAACCTCACCCGCAAGGAACACATTGCCAAAACAGCAAAGATGACCTAGTATCAGCTCTCTCTTCTAATGAAAGTAAAAACATTTTTTTCAGAAAGCAACTTCAAAATTGCTTTTCCATGTCTCGACTCTCACATCTGAATGGTGGTAACACCCTACTCCATGGACTCCCAAATTCCACTCTGACACCTGTTAACACCGCAACACTTCTCATTGAGGGCCTGAAGAAATATGATCACATCAGTCAAATACCAATAGTGCTCCATTGGCTTCCAATGTTGGCCCCACCATCCTCTAAGCAAGCTGCCTCATTTGCAAAGCCATCACAACCAGCACACTGTGTCTCTTGCAGACAAGGTCACTATCTCTGGTTGTCTCTAGAAATACCCGCAGCCAGAACACCATCGGATTAAAAAGTACAAAAAATAAAAAACAAGGGAAAAGGAATTCTCGATCAATGCATTTAGGTCTGGAACAGCATCCCTGTATCGATCAGGATAGCCCTAATACTGCATGAATTATGGAAAGAGTTGAAGATGCTCCTCCTGAAAAAAACATTATATCACAATTCTTTAACAGTCTACACCCAGCTGCCTATCCTATTATTCATTGATATTATGCTTGTCTTTGACTCTGTACAGTACTTGTCCTCATTTTGGCTAGGGTTGTGCTATACAAATACCTCATACCTATGTACATACATACATATGCAAACACACATACATATATTCATAAATGGATACATTCCTACATACTTACATATTTACATACTTACATGCAAACATATATGCCCATGGTCACTGTGGTTGTATACAATATTTTCATATTTAGTCCAAGGTATTTTGGTCCCAACAATTTGGGTTTAGTTCATATTAGGCCTGGCGGAACTCTGCAAAGTGACAAAAAACCTCCCCTGCACTCTGTGGAGTTCCGCAAGCGGCGGAGTTAGGTAAGTCGTGCTGCTCACACATTTGTAGTGCCGGGCATTTGTCCTGCACTTTTAATCAGCGCGAACGACACCATGAGCAATGTAAGTGGGTGCAGCTTCTTTCTGCAGCTCAAGTAGATGCTCTACTTGAGCGGCAGCTCCCTTAAGGCGAGCGGCAGGTTTCTCAACGTGACCAGTAGCGCCCTGCCGCGACCGCCCGCATAAAGAAATCTTGCCGGGAGGTGGTCTAGAGTTGGATTTTCCTCACTGGTACACGCCAACTTATCGTTGGCTAGCCACAAGGGAAGAAAAACTCTACTCCGCGCCACTCCGTAGAGTTTTTCGGAACGCCGCGCACTGTTCGGAGCATGGAGTGGGAAAAATTCTGTGACCGGAGTTTACTACCCAGGCCTTGTTCATATTGAGCTCCCCTGCCCTCACCGTAGTCAAAAACATGTTATTTTAATAGTTTTTGACATTACTAAGGTATGTAGCTAATCAGTGCTACTTTTACCCAAGTTAATGGTGCTCAGTTTAAGATGAAAAGATAAGTTGAACATGGCGGGGTTAAGCTTTATGATTTGAAGCTCCTGATTAACTCACAAGGCAATGTTGTGGGAAGCGGACATTATATTTTGCAATCAACCAGTTACTTTTCAAATATTCCTGTGTAACTCCATGATACTTAAAATATTTTATGCATTTTCTTACGAATGTTGCAAAGTCACGTGTTACACTTATTGATGCCCATGAAATGTTCTCCTTCACTGACTTGGCTGCTTTCAGAGGTAATGCCACTGCTGCCATCTTCAGAAATAGTACCATCATGACACAAGACAATGATGACAACTTAGGCACTTTTGAATCCATTTTCCCATCACTTAAAAGTGACATATCACTGCACACTTCTCTTCCCCCCTCACCACTCTACCCTGTTACCCTACACAAAATGAAACCCCTGCGAGTCACTCCACAAACTCTATCTCCTCCCTCAACACTTGTCATGCCCTCAAGGAAGAACTCAAGATGTAAACCCCTAACTCTACCCACTCCCTCACAATTCATCTTTCACCCACCCCAGCCGGTACCAAACTCGGTTCACCTAGTAGCCCACTGATCAGCACCACTACTCCGCACTTACTAATGAGATTCGAGTCACCCATCAACTCACTCACTAGCCCAGCGCTGCTCACACGTCTACACCAAAATTACACCACTATCCATTCCCCCCTCCTCAACAACTCTTCCAACCCCCAGCCCCATACACAATCCACACTGCCTTTCCCTTCCTCCCAGACCTCCCAAAAATCTTGGGACATCGACAAAAGTGAGCATACCTCCAACTCCCACCACCCACCTTCTGCGTTCCCCAAGATGCTGACAAAGCCATGTCAAGGGGGCATACTCTACTCACCCACCAGCCCCATCATTAACAACAAAGGACCTACTATCCTTCCTTATTGCACCCCCTCCGGCATCGCGAATCCCACTTCCACCAGCACTCATTCTAGGACTCGGGACATCGCTACCCCGCACAAAATGAAGCACAACTCCCACACTTGATTTCACTAAATTAAATGCCCATGTCCTTGCTAAATGAGCGACTAACGTGTATAGAAAACCCACTAGAAAAAGTACTACATGATCTCACCAATAGCTCAATGAAACTAAACATAGGTCTTGATCCTGTCCATCACCACCACCACCACCCCAATCAATGCAGCAGCCAACAACTCCTAAGGCTAGCTATGACACAACCACACAGCAGGTTCTCTACGCCTCTCAACAACAAAGCTCAAAGGACTAAAAGAAGAAGCTCCACATTGTCTCTGAGCGAGGCGGAGGAACTAGCCAAACATTACAGCCTGGTAGCTAATAGAATCAACCCCTCCTCCAAAATCCAGGTTATCACAGTGCTAGGGAGAAATCCCACACCATCGAACATGACCAGACTACCAACAGACCTCGTCAATATACCTTTGACTTCTTCCTCGCAAGATACCAATAACTGCAGAGAGATCAAATGCATGCTCATAAACTGCAGATCTGCAACCAAGCATGCAACAGAACTAGCAGAATCAATCCTAAACCACAACAGTGAGATCACATTCATCACTGAAAACATGGCTGAAAGAATCCTCATACCCAATATTAGACATGCTAGTCCCACCGGGATTTTCGATCATCAAGAAAGACAGGAAGGACAGCTGCATGGAGGCATTACCATTATCCACAAGAACAACATCGATGTGAGGGAAGCAGACACCCTAACTTACAACACATTTGAATATTTCAGTACCACCATAAGGATGGAAGAAAACACCACAAATAACTTTCACCTTCTCTACCACCCAGAAGGAAATGTACTCTCCTTCGGCGAACAACTAGCAGATCTAATTATACACTGCTCACTCTCACAAGCCTACAACATCATCCTAGGTGACCTCAACCCTCACTGGAACTATGAAAGCAATACTCTAGTACAATCCTTAAATGACCTCTCGTTCAGTAAAAAGCTCTGCTGCACTGCAAAAGTCAAACCCACAACAAAGGCTCAACCTTAGATGCTACCATGGCGCACGAAGAAAGACTAGCTATTGACAACATCCTCCATGTTGAATGGTCGGTCCACCACATCATTTTATTTCACATCAACAAAGTGCCTTCACACCATAACCTGCAAACAAAAAACCTTCCAATGGATGAGAAATTTAAGGCAAGCTCCAATAGTGGTCCATGAAGAAAGACTGTTGGCTCTACTACACTCCCATCTGAGAACCTCTCTACACCCGAACTCACCAATCACTACAACTCAATGATGTTCTCCATCCTGGATCAAGTAGCCCCTCAAAAACCAAAAAATATAAGAAATACACCATCGAGAACTTGGTTCAACAAAGACCTCTATATGGAAAGAAGACAGATTAGAGCAGCGGAAAGACTCTGGCGAAAGGATCTTTCCACAACCCATCTGGACCAGCTCAGGAGAGAACGTAGGAAATATAAAAAACAATATGACCCTACAGGCCCCTCACAGCTCCTAGGAATTCGTAGGTATTCCACCCACTTTCAGAAGCGGACATATCGCCTCTGCTGGCTATGTCCAAACCTTCCTACCACCAAGCTGATCCCCTCCCAGCCTCAATGGCAAAAAAAATTCCCTCCGGACTAAATTTATAAACAGCTCACTGATGACTGGAGTGATGCCTGACTGGCTAAAACTCGGGCAAGTCATGCCACTACTTAAAAAACTAGAAGCACACCCAAATGCCCTAAATAACTTCCAACCTGTTTCCAATCTTCCTTTCCATTCCAAAACTGTAGAGAGATGTGTTTTCTCACAACTCAATGAACACATCGAAAACAACAATCTCCTGAACCCTGACCATTCTGTTTCGCAGAAAAGTATGCAGCACGGAAACAGCCATTTTGAATATAGAAGATGACCTTCACAAATCCCTGGATACAGACCATTGCTGCCAGCTCATACTCATTGACCCATCAGCAGCCTTCGACACGGTCGATCACAAGCTCCCCCGACTCCCTCTTAAAAAGAATTGGTAAAGATGGGGTGGTGCTACGCTGGTCCACATCCTTCCTGCAAAACTGCTCTCAACAAATCAAAATAAGCAACCAGATTTCTGCTACAACTGCAATAACCGGGGGTGTCCCGCAAGGCTCTGTCCTCTCGCCCACTCTGTTTAATATCTACATGGAACCACTCACTGTCATCCTCACTGAAGCAAATCCACCTATATGCAGATAACACCCAGTTATACATGGAAATATCCTCTCTAGAGAACATACAGCAACTAAACTCCACCATCAAAGAGGTCCAACACTGGCTAGCTCATAACCACCTAAACCTCAACCAAGACAAGACCAAAGTTCTCCCCATATCTAAATCAGAAGTGTCAACCCATATGCAACATTGGATAAACTCCATAGATGCTCTCAACTGCAATCTATCCCTAGCTGACTCTTTCAAATCTCTAGGAATGAATCACACTGGACCCCAAACTGACCACAAATAATTACATAAGGAATAGTTCAAAGCGTGCCTTTTACAACCAGAAACCTCTAAACAAAATCAAGCCCTACCCATCGCCCACTGATCTCAAGTCTGCCACACAAGCAAAGTGCTGTCTAGATTAGATTACGGGAACACTACCCTCACAGGCGCTGCTTATTCCCATCTTGCTACCCTCAGAACCACTCTCAATGCAGCAGCCAGAATGATCACAGGATTAAAAAAATATGACCACATCTTCCCTGCCCTGAAAGAACTGAAATGGCTCCTGATTGAAGCCTGATGCATCTTCAGAACTCCTTGTCTCACTCACAAAGCCCTCGACACTGGGAAACCTGCTTACCTTGCCTCAAAAAAAAAAAAAAAAGGTCAGACGAGAAACCTAAGAAACGCAAACACCCTACTCCTCATTTCGCCTGAAGCCCATAAACAAAATCACAGGCACTCTCGTTCTCGAGCGATGCCCCTAAAATCTGGAACTCCTTACCAACACACATTAGGACGAACCTCTCCTTCTTGAGCTTTAAGAGACAGCTAAAGGATCTCCTCCTCATCCAACACCTCAACTAGGGGGTCATCAATCACCCAAGGTGACCGGCTCCCCAACCCCTGCTCTCTCTATACCTCGTCCTTGCTATTTTTCTCCCTTCATGCTCAACCAGTGGATTGATTGGACTCAAATAAGCTGTCCTGATTCTACTAGTGTTGTGTGTGAACATACATCATTGTAAAGTGCTTTAATACCCTTGGGTCTTGCCAGCACTATATAAAACTCTTAAATAAATAAATAAATAAATGAAAGGATGAATCCTACTCTTGGTGTCTAAAGCAAGTCACTTCAAAGTTGTTTATATCCTTTTCTTCATTCACTCTTTTAGAAGGGGTCCACAACCCACAGAGATTGCACATTTCCACTTAAAATTTAATTTGCACTATTACATGAGAATACTCATAAAAAAACATCTGCATATCTTTTGCCCCCACACACCCCTTTCCTCCCACTTCTACCACCGTAAGGCATTGGTGGCAACATAAAGGTATGCCCTACACTCTGGTCAGCCTCTACATCTTCTGTATAGAGTATACCCAAAAGAGTGTGACAAGATTTTTATTTAAGTTCTAATTTATCTTTCGCTATAAACGAGTTGCTTGGAAACAAATGGGAATACCAGTGTGGCTGGATATAACCCAGAGCCAAGACTAATGATGATAATGACAGTGTAACTTCAACATCCAATGCCTCCCTCTCATTAACAGTCTCACATAAGCCGGCAGAGTGAAGAAGTAATGACCTATTTCAGGTCAATCATCAGTTCTATGGGTCTGATTACGAGTGGGCCGCTATGTTCCGACCCATACGTAAACCCTTGGTTTTGTATGGGTCAGAATTACGAGTTGGAAGGTATTTAATGCATTCAATAACTATCGGATGCATTAAATACCTCACCTTTGTTACATTTTGGCAGGATTAAAATGCCAAAATTTAACGTGGGAAAAGCATGCAGTATTTATCAAAGCATGCAGGTTTTGGTGTGATAAGCACCAAAATCTGCATATTATTCCCACCAATTCGTAATAGGTGCTGTTTATTGCACCTGATCAATAACGTACCCCTGGTATCGTTATTTATCAGGTGCGATAAATAGAACCTCAACTCATAATCAGGGCCTATGTGTCTTAATTCCTTCACTATACAGTGTTCTCACATGCTCAAATCCATTCATACTCAAGTGCCATAGTTTCAATTTCTGAATAAAAAGTTTGTTTTCATGCTTTTGTCGTTACAGAGTTATTGTAATCCTAATACCTATGATTGCGGTATCACATGCTACTGTCTTTCGACTGCATGCAACATGATGTGCCAGACTTACCAACAATATGTGATGGTTTACAGTCATCATTAGTGACACAAATAGGCACAAAGTGTTGATTTTCTCAGAGGCTTACCTGTAGGAAAGTGAGGCACCACGTCCCTCTGTGGTCTGCTGCTCCTGCAGCATAGCCACCTCTCATTTCCCCTCATTCCTCTTTTCATTGAGAAAGAGCTGGGCGGCTCTCAGGGGTTCAACAGCCCATCAGCTCATTGGGCTAACCACCCATTTCCTCTACCCATTGGAGAAGTGTGGCCTAGTTCAATGTGGCAGGTCACCCATGGGCTCTCTTCCATTTTTCATTAGATACTGAGGGGTAGACATGGCTGGGGTAACCATGAGGAGCAAGACCCAATAATCTACTGACCTGTACCGGAGCTATGCTGAATATTTTCTTGTAGTCCTCTGGTATAAGTCCAGTTTGTGTAAGTAGAAGGCATAGCTTACACTGGGCTCTTGGTTGTTTCCTTTTCTCGAATGGATCAGTTATTTTCCACAAAGGAGGCCCATATGCCCCCCACAACTCATGCAAGGCAAGGTGTCAAGAAAAAATTGTTTTCTAATCCATGTCAGGAAATATCATGAATAGAGGGCACCTGCCCGAGGCCTTGAACCACAGCAACCAATGCACATGGCTAGAGATGGGCAGTGACCAAACTTAGGGACAGAATTAGAGTTTGATAGATGTGTTACTCCATCACAAATGTGGTGGTTATCCAGTCCACCTTCATGCAAGTGCATGATATCCTATGCCACTTGTAATATGGTGGACAGGATATCAGCCATGTTGCTGAGGGAGTAAACATCTGCCAAACTCTAAATCAGGCACTGGGGCTCTATAAATGTAGGGGGTAGAATGATACACCATGGAGGCTCCATAAAGTGGTATCAGCAAGTGCTCTCAGAACAGAGGACATTTCCTCCAACTACTTGACATGGTAAAAACACTCTGCTGATGTCCCTGTTCCACCTGTCGACCCTGCCTGGATACTTGGTGAAACCCATAACTGGCCACAAAGAATCTCACTGACTTACCGGATACACTGGACCCAAGACACCATGGTAATCCTTATGATTACCTTCTATCAGATGCCAAAGCACTGCTACCAAAATGTGAAATCCAAGGATTCTCTTGCTTCATGTGCATGGAAATTTCAAGGTCCCCATTTTTTGCTGAATATTATTGTTAGTTTTTAGAATATGCACACTGGGGCATTGCTGTCTAGTGCCCAATGCATGTGAACTGACCCATAAACCAGGTAGAAAGTGGCTAATCCCTGTTGGTATATTAAATTCTCTTTAAAGACCGGAGTATATTGCATGGAAACTGCACCCATAGCATGGAAAGTTAAATGTCACCTGTGGACTGTACCACATATTGTGCCATCCATTGGTGTGACGGGGAAAACATGACTTCAGGTCTACCAGTGTAGCCTAGTTACTGCAGTTTAAATCTGCAGTCCTACCAGTAAAACAAACCCTTTTTTGACAAGAGAAAACTACCTTTTAAATATCAATAACTTACCCCTGTCTAGGTGTTGAAGCCCACGAGGTAAGAAGCATGATTTTTGAAAGTGGGACATGTAGAAATGGAATTTAGCTATGTCCCGACAGTGACAGGTCGCAAACACAGTTTTTATTGTGGAAGGCAGTGGATGTTCTATAAGGAAAACTAGAGCACATATTATAATAATAATTCTGTTCTCTCAGGTTTCAGACCAGCTGGAAAAATCATTCAACCACTATTTGTCATACTGGTAAAAAATTCAATGGTGAAGTTGGATTTCTTATTAACTATTCAGAAAAGTACATTTTATAAAGTTACCATTTGTCTGCCTGAATCACCTGGAGGCTAATTTACATTAGCTTTCCCAACAGGTGCTGAGCCAGTGCTTGACCTAATGTGACCTGAAAACTGCTCACAGAGCAGAAACAATGGCCTTGGCGTAAGGAGGTGTTTCTCTCCTCGTGCAGGAAGAACATTTAGAGTGGATCCAGCTGCTTCATTGATTTGTAAAGTAGCTGGTCCTTTCACAAGTAAATGTAAAGCGAGACCTGTAGAAGGCAACCTTTGTTTCTCTAGCCAATTCTGAGGATAACTCCCATTGCACTGGGTTTGGTGCCAGCTAGTGTAACAGGAGTAATCCTCAGAACTGGTTTTGAGCAACGACAGAAGGGTGACGGTCATTTTCCTGGCCTCATCCTTAGGTGGGCATACAGGCTGTGCACAAGGGAGGAAGGAATCCTCCATTTTTAGTTTTGGGAGTAAGACACTACAACAGAGATACACGCATTAGGTACTTCATTGGCAAGCCCACCACTTTACCACATCCAGAGCCCCGGGGTGATTATCCACACCCCTACGCTGGACTTTTGTACGCCAGCCCACTCCGGCAACGCCTACAGGGGGGTGCGACACAGCTACATGTCCCAGGTCTCCCCCACTGCCTGAGGTGACATGATTGAGTCCGAGTACACAGCACAATGCAATGTGGTAGGGCCCGGGCCCTCATGCATACACAATGACCACACGAACACACTTAGATAGTTTGTGGAACTGGCTACGGGCACATGCGCACGGCCCCTTTTATTGCCAGGGTCACATGTCCAGTGACGCCTGTGCTGGATGGGTGTGGGGTGAGTGTGAGCCAGCCCTCAAGGAGTGGTTGGTGCTGGCAACAACTACAACAGTGATCAGACAATCAGAAGTTCACAGTTCAAACAGCAAGGGTCCATGACTTGAGCTGCACGGAGTTAGTGGCCCTGGTTGCACAGCGGCCGGCACATGGAACACCGCCACGGGACGGTGACTACCGGTGCACTGAGGTTAAGGGCCACGAGAGCTGAGCGGGTCCTCGTCGATGTCCAAGGTGAATGTCGCAGAGGGTTTTGGGGGACAGTGGAAGGTGTTCTTCCAGGGCATGATACAGAGGGCAGTACCAAGCAGACACAGGCAATATGGAGGAGATGAATGCTACAGACTAATTTTTGACACCAAGTTAGTATCAGCTACATGATGATGAAGACAACCCCCAGGCCATAGACTCAGACGCCACCAAAGTTCAACCAGAGAGTGTCCATGAATTTCGGGGCACAGAGTTAGTGGCACCAGAGCTGAAGGGGATGCAGTCTGCGATGAGGCCTGTACAATGGTATAAACTCTGCCATAAATAAATCAAGACTCAGCTCCAGATGTGTGACCTACTGGACCGCAGTGTAGGCCGGAGGCAGCGGTGGAGTACGTCAACGAGAAAGGAGTACTGGGGGCCTGTGTCGCGAAGTCCGTGATGGTCTGAGGAGGCTGCCAAGGTCGCGGGCCTCGGGCTTGGAGTTTGCACCGGCACGTGGTGGGCCCTCTTTGACACACGCCAGTGTCGGCAGGTGAGCAGTGAGGCCTGGGTGCGCTGGGGCGGGAAAGACGGGTCTTGGGACCAGCGGCCTTGGGTGCAGCAGGAGCACAGGATCGCAGGCACCGCCGCTCACGGAGTCGGCCTCGTGGTGGGGTGAGAGGCGAAGCCCTGGCAGACACGTTGGCCATTCCAGAAGAGAACCACGCCCAGAGTAACAGGCTTTTTATTCACACCCCTACGCTGGCCTGGCGTACGCCGGGCCAGCCCACTCCGCTCATGCTTACAGGGGGGGACGTAACAAGCTACATTTCCGCGATCTTCCCCACTGGCTGCGGTAACATGGTTGCGCCCACTGTCCAGTACACTCCAGACACCAGCAGTGTATGTTGACATGGAAATGTCTGTTGTCTGCATACTCAAGTCTGTCCAGCACATCCACGCCACACTTGGCATTGTGTACATTCGCATTCATGGGTCACTTGCCTCCTTCGCACATGCCTGGTTCCCACCTCTCCCCACATTCTGCTATTGTGTGGCTGAGGTGCCATGCCGTTGTTGGCTTGTGTACATGGCTAGCCCAGGTTACCACAGTGAGTTGTGTTGTCGTGTCTGGAATGTGGGAATGTTGGTTGTCATGTTGTATGTGATTTTGTGACGTGTGCATTCCCAGAGTTGTGAGTTGTATGTTGGTGGAGTTGAGGTGTGTGGTGTGTTTGTTCAGTTGTTACTTACCGACAAGCAGTGCATTTCCATAGGTGCTATCCTGAAAGCGCTGGTTGATGATGGACTGTCGGAAGATGAAGGAATCATGCACACTGCCTGGGTAGTTGGCGACGATATTGGTGAAGAGTCCCCGGTGGTCCACTATTGCCTGCACATTGATGGAATGCGTGTGTTTCCTGTTGCTGCAATTGTGTGCAGTGGCGGCAGGGGGCACGAGGAGTACATGTGTGTAGTCGATTGCCCCAAGACGTGCGGGAAGCCAGCTATGGCGTAGAAGCCTTGCTTGATCTCCAGCTGTTCCTGAGCAGTGTGTGGGAAGTAAAGTGGCTGGGGTACCAAGCTGATGATGGCATCCAAAACAGGTGTGAGGAACTTTGACAGGGCTGGCTGTGAGACTCCTCTGACTCTGGCAGTTGTTGGTTGGAAGGTCCCAGAGGCCAACAGGTGCAGCACGGCCAGCAGCTCTGTCTGCGGGGAGATGTTGGTTGTCCGCTGTGTTGGTACCGTCAGCCTGTGTGCAATGAGGGTCAGGATGCGGAGGATGGTTGTCCTTTTGAGCCTGTAGTGGGCAATGACTTCCTCTGGCGTAGGTCTCCGAGGCTGGTGCGTTTTCGGAAGGTCCGGTGTCTTTGTCTGCGCTGCCTCTGTGGTAGTCCGGGGAGGGGTCCTGAGGGGGTGGGGGTCCTGGCGGTGGTGGCGGTGGGTGTTGTGGCTCTCTTGGGGCTCCGAGCTGCATGATCAGTAGCTCCATGGCATCTGTTGTTCTTCTGGTGTGGCTGTGGGCTGGGCCCCCTTTTATGGTGCAGGTTGTCGTCCGACTTAACACCAGGTAAGAGCAGGTGTTAAATCCCTACTGCTAACGCGCCTTATCGCATGTTTTGTGATCTTATCGCCGATCTGGCTGGTCGTTGAGAATGTTGCGAAGTGGTGTTTCCACGGGTTTCTGCACGGGAACGCCTACTCTGCATATCATTAGCGTTAGTTGCCGGTATCATTTGTGGCGATGTTTTTTGCGGCTGCTATCGCAGGAAAACTGGTGATGTCGGCTGTTAGCACCTGCTTGTGAATGGTGCGATAAATTTATCGCCACTTTGGCTGCGATAAAGTGCCGCTAACTCGGCGATGAGTCCTTGAGAATATGCCCTACAGATTTCACCTTACATTGGGCCGAAGCCGGCACTCAATCAGAAACACATGCTGCCGAGCGCTGCCATGTATCTTTAAGGGAGCAAGCACTGTGCTCATTTATCAAAGCTCAGCCAATTATATTTGCTAGCAACTTGTGTCTTCGGAGGCTCCGAAATTTATTGCACCAACAGTCTACAAATTGTTGTAAATTATTAGTAAAGTATGCAGAACATGTGTGCTGGGCATTAAAACTGCTACGTATTACACCCTTAAGAACCGAGTGAAGGAAAGCCATGCACAGAAACAAATATGAAATCGGTGTAATTTACCGATAAAATTAGAGATGTGGGCCTTGGTCAGATGAAACTGATTCTGTGAGATGACCTGCAGAGAACAAGATACGCATTGCACTGAGCCCAGAAGAGCAGAGTGTAAAGCCTGGCTTTGTGAAGCCTCGCTCCTGATGGGAGGAGGAGCCATTACCCCCTCATGGGTCCTCCTCGTCCCAGTCCTAACATAGTGAGGCAATCCTGCCTCCCGACAGCCAATCAGAACGCTTATAATATTTTTAAAGGATATATAAACCCCTCCCATCCACCGCCATGCCTGTTTTTTTTTGCTGTCCGACGTTGGTCGGAACGCTGGTGTGCTCTGTGTTTCCTGATTGCCGGTTCCCGAGTTTGATGGGCTGAGTTTGTGGTGCCGTGAGTTTTTTCTTTTCTTTACTGTTGAAGTGTTTGTTTTACTTCTTTTGTTGCGCGCGGCCGCACCGGTGTTCCGGTCGGCCGCGTTCCTGATCCTTGGCCTGAACGCACTCCCCGCGCATGTTCTTGGCTGGGGCGGGGAGCTTTCTTTTGCGTTCTGGCCTCGGGTCGTTCCGGTGCTGGGGTCTTCTAGCGGCATCCGGCTCCCTCCGCCATCATGTTTGTTCTGTGGCTGTGGGGGAGACTGCAGGGCTGTCCCTTTTTCTTTCCCAGGTCTCGTGTTGCTATGACTTGGTTGTTTGTTTGGAGGCAGTTTTTTAGGGGAGTTGCTGGGCACTTCCTGGTGTGTGCTGTGGTTTCCTGGTACTGCTGCACGTGGCCAGGGGTGTTGAGGTTTCCGCTCAAGTGCCGGAAGGATCTTTGTTTATGCATCACCATGTTTTGGGAGCTGCAGGTGGTTGACCTGTTGCTGATTTCCGGGTCTAGCCTGCGGGATTTGGTTCATTCTGCTGTGATGCCTTCTCATGCGGGCTGCATGCTTGAGCCTTCTGCTTCCTCCTTTCCGCAGGGTGGGAGTACGTGGTCAATTTCCCTGCTGGGGGGTATGTCCGGAGAAAGTTTTTTTTTTCGGTCATGTTGGTCCATTTCGTGAGGTTCTCGGCTTTACGCTTTTGAGCCTGTAGTGGGCAATGACTTCCTCTGGCGTAGGTCTCCGAGGCTGGTGCGTTTTCGGAAGGTCCGGTGTCTTTGTCTGCGCTGCCTCTGTGGTAGTCCGGGGGGTCCTGGGGGGTGGGGGTCCTGGCGGTGGTGGCGGTGGGTGTTGTGGCTCTCTTGGGGCTCCGAGCTGCATGATCAGTAGCTCCATGGCATCTGTTGTTCTTCTGGTGTGGCTGTGGGCTGGGCCCCTTTTATGGTGCAGGTTGTCGTCCGACTTAACACCAGGTAGGAGCAGTTGTTAAATCCCTGCTGCTAACGCGCCTTATCGCATGTTTTGTGATCTTATCGCCGATCTGGCTGGTCATTGAGAATGTTGCGAAGTGGTGTTTCCACGGGTTTCTGCACGGGAACGCCTACTCTGCATATCATTAGCGTTAGTTGCCGGTATCATTTGTGGCGATGTTTTTTGCGGCTGCTATCGCAGGAAAACTGGTGATGTCGGCTGTTAGCACCTGCTTGTGAATGGTGCGATAAATTTATCGCCACTTTGGCTGCAATAAAGTGCCGCTAACTCGGCGATGAGTCCTTGAGAATATGCCCTACAGATTTCACCTTACATTGGGCCGAAGCCGGCACTCAATCAGAAACACATGCTGCCGAGCGCTGCCATGTATCTTTAAGGGAGCAAGCACTGTGCTCATTTATCAAAGCTCAGCCAATTATATTTGCTAGCAACTTGTGTCTTCGGAGGCTCCGAAATTTATTGCACCAACAGTCTACAAATTGTTGTAAATTATTAGTAAAGTATGCAGAACATGTGTGCTGGGCATTAAAACTGCTACGTATTACACCCTTAAGAACCGAGTGAAGGAAAGCCATGCACAGAAACGAATATGAAATCGGTGTAATTTACCGATAAAGTTAGAGATGTGAGCCTTGGTCAGATGAAACTGATTCTGTGAGATGACCTGCCGAGAACAAGATACGCATTGCACTGAGCCCAGAAGAGCAGAGTGTAAAGCCTGGCTTTGTGAAGCCTCGCTCCTGATGGGAGGAGGAGCCATTACCCCCTCATGGGTCCTCCTCGTCCCAGTCCTAACATAGTGAGGCAATCCTGCCTCCCGACAGCCAATCAGAACGCTTATAATATTTTTAAAGGATATATAAACCCCTCCCATCCACCGCCATGCCTGTTTTTTTTTGCTGTCCGACGTTGGTCGGAACGCTGGTGTGCTCTGTGTTTCCTGATTGCCGGTTCCCGAGTTTGATGGGCTGAGTTTGTGGTGCCGTGAGTTTTTCTTTTCTTTACTGTTGAAGTGTTTGTTTTACTTCTTTTGTTGCGCGCGGCCGCACCGGTGTTCCGGTCGGCCGCGTTCCTGCTCCTTGGCCTGAACGCACTCCCCGCGCATGTGCTTGGCTGGGGAGGGGAGCTTTCTTTTGCGTTCTGGCCTCGGGTCGTTCCGGTGCTGGGGTCTTCTAGCGGCATCCGGCTCCCTCCGCCATCATGTTTGTTCTGTGGCTGTGGGGGAGACTGCAGGGCTGTCCCTTTTTCTTTCCCAGGTCTCGTGTTGCTATGACTTGGTTGTTTGTTTGGAGGCAGTTTTTTAGGGGAGTTGCTGGGCACTTCCTGGTGTGTGCTGTGGTTTCCTGGTACTGCTGCACGTGGCCAGGGGTGTTGAGGTTTCCGCTCCAGTGCCGGCAGGATCTTTGTTTATGCATCATCATGTTTTGGGAGCTGCAGGTGGTTGACCTGTTGCTGATTTCCGGGTCTAGCCTGCGGGATTTGGTTCATTCTGCTGTGATGCCTTCTCATGCGGGCTGCATGCTTGAGCCTTCTGCTTCCTCCTTTCCGCAGGGTGGGAGTACGTGGTCAATTTCCCTGCTGGGGGGTATGTCCGGTGAAAGTTTTTTTTTCCGGTCATGTTGGTCCATTTCGTGAGGTTCTCGGCTTTACGTCTGCTTCATGGTCTGCGGAGGGCTGACTCCCTGTATTGTTCCTCGGTGGTGCATGACCTGCCTTTCCATTATGTCGTCTAGGAGGTTCTGGCTGTCGCATGGCTTGAGGTCGACATGCGGGGGATTCCTCATTTTCTGGGGAAGCGGTATCACCTGACGGTGTTTGATACTCATTTTCCTCTGGTTTCTGGGATCTGTCTATTTTGACCTCCATGTCTTTTTCCTCATCTTTGTCTTCGGAGAAGTCTGCTCTCATGCGTTTTTATGCTGTGTTTTGTTGCCCTGAGGGTCCTCTCCTCGGCTGCTGGGGTGGCGGTGGCTGGTAGGAGGTCTTTCTGGACCCAACTTTGGTGCCTTGACGCTGCGCAGACACCTTGGTCCGTTACCTGCCTTTTGTGGTTCTCCGGCTTTTTTGCTTACTCCAAAGGCAGTCTGTGCGGATGGGCTTGTCTTATTTCCTTCTTCTGGAGTTTCCGGATTCTCTGTCTTCTTGTCACCCTTTCGTGGTTGGGCCAGTGGTTGGGGAGCTGCGTTCCATTTGGTTCTTGGCCTCTGCAGCGCCTGCTGCTGCCCCTGGGTGTTGGTCAGATATTGTTATGCCCAGGAGGAGTCACCGTGGCCTGGTGGTTCCGGTTGCGGTCTCTTCCTCAAAAGGTTATGTGTTCAACTCCTGGTGTTTCACTGGTTGTGAGTTCCCTGTCTACATTGTTGGCGATGTTGCGATTTTGGGGACTCGGCTCGGTTGTTCCTGGATCATTGATCCGGTCTGATTTCTGCCTGGTGGGTCTTGTCGGTCATCGATCTTTGTTACCGGCTTCCGTTCCGTGGCCGTCCCCCTTTGGGACTGTTTTCGAGGTTACCTCATTGTCCATTGGCCCCGTGATGCGCTTTGCCTTCTTCTCTGGCGTCGGCCTGTTTTTGTCCTGGGGCACTGTTGTGCTGGTACTGGTGAAGGAGCAGGGCCTGGGGCTCTATTCTCTCTGTTCCTGGTCCCGGCGCCAGATGGTTCCTTCCGCTCGGTTTCTGAATCCCCGGGCTTTGTACAGTTTGGTGCGGCTGGGTCATTTTTGGATGATCCCCTTGCTGTCTGTTGTTCCCCTCATCCTGGTAGGTGATTTTTTGGCTTCCCTGGGTTTGGAAGTCGCCTGTTTTCACATTCCCGTCTATCCGGCAGGTCAGCGGTTCCTGCGGTTTGCAGTGGATGGGTTCCATTACCAGTTTCAGGTGTTGTCTTTTGGCCTCTCTACTGCTCCCTGGTTTTTTCCGCGGTGTTGGCTCCTGCTGTGGGGGTTTTGCTGAGTCTGGGTTTCCCTGTGTTACCCTATGTTGCTTTTGTCTGGTTTCTGCTTCCACCTTCCTTGTGGCTCTTCTGGCGGTGGTGGTATTGATGGCCTTGTTCCAAGATCTGGGGTTCATGTTGGATCTGGCCTTTTCTCATCTGGTTCCTGTTCTGGGACTTCAGTTTCTCGGAGGCCTGTTTGACGCTTTGCTGGGGGCTGTTTTCTCCCTCCGGCTCGGTTCTCTGCCCTTTTGGCTCTTCTGCGGGTCCTGCTGGGTCGCTCTTCTGCCCCTGCTCGGGGTTGGTTGCAGGTCCAGGGGTTGGTGGCTGCCTCCACGGCTGTGGTTCATTGAGCTCGCCTGCGCCTCAGGTCCTTGGTGATTATTCTGTTGGCTCGTTAGGACCCTTCCCATACAGGTTGCGTGGCTCTGGTTCCTCTCTCCCCTGTTCTGGTTCCTAAATTGGTATGGTGGCTTTGCTCTCCCACCCTGGTGTGGGGGTGCATTTTCTGCTTCCTTCTCTCTTCTTGTTGACCTCGGATGCCTGTCTTTGGGGTTGGGGGGCCGCGTTGGGGTCCTTGGTGGCTGACCTGTTGGTTCGTCCCGACGATCAGGTGGCTTGTTGTTACTTGCACCTTCTTGGGGGGTCCAGGTGCGCATCTCTGTACCTGCTGCCTTCCGTGATTTGTGTCTGGGTGAAATCTCATCTGTTGGCATTGAGGGCTGTTTACGTTCAGAGGCATCTGAATTTCGTGAGGACGGCTTGGGCCGCTTCCTCCCGTCCTCTGTTTTGTGCTGTCTGTCTGTTGCTCTGTTCCAGGACCTTTGTCTTCGGATCGGGACTCTCTGGATCGGTCTTTTTGCTTCCCCTCACGATGCTCTTCTCCCCCGGTTTTATTCTGAGGTGGTCTGTCCTCAGGCTTGGGGGTTGCTCTCTCGTTTCCTTGGCCTTCGGGCTTTCTGTATGCCTTCCCACCTATTTCCCTCTTCCCGGGGGTGCTGCAGAGGTTTTGGGGGGGTGACGGTGTCTGTGCTGTTGGTTGCTCCTTTTTGACCTCGCTGCCTTTGGTTTCCGCTCCTGCTGCTGCTGGAGGGGGGCGGGTTTGGCCGGTTTTCCTTGACTCCAGCTCCGCTTCTGTGTCCGCACCTGTCTTTGCCCTATCTTTGTCGCCTGCATCTGTCGGCCTGGCTCTTGAGCGGCTGTCGTTGGCGTCTTTGGGCTGTTCTTCTGTGGTGGCCTGTGGCATTCCGTTGTCACATCGGCCTTCAACACTTATCGACTGTGGTGCGCGTTGAGGCTCTCTTGTATCTTGGTGCTCTTCTCTTGGTCTGGATCCATGGTTGGTGGTCCGACTTCTATTCTTGTCTTTCTCCGAGATGGGTTTTTGATGGACCTTTCCCGTTCCGCCTTGTCTGCTCGTTTGCTGTGGTTCAGGCTTGTCGGGGTCTCGGGGCCTCTTTGGAGGTTGTTGCTCCTTGGGTGATTCGGATTCTGTGTTGTTTTCGGCTTCCACATCCGATCTCTCCTGTGATTGTGCCTCCTTGGGGTCGCCTATTGTTTTGCGGGGTCTGCAGTTGCACCCTTTTGTGCCTTTTTTGGAGGCTGTTTGTTGTGGTTGTCCGCAACTGTGGCTTTTTTGTTGTCCGTCCTCCTCCGCGCGGTGGTTGGGTGAGTTGGGTGCTTTGCTTCTCTCCTTCCCTTATTTGCAGATTCTGCTGGATGGGGTTGTTTTGCGGCTGGGCCCGTTTTTTTTCCCCTCAACTTCCTCCGGGTTCCATTTGCTGCTGGAGGTTATTCCTTCCTTTTTTGCCTGGGGATGGGGATTCCTTTGTTCCTTCATCCTTGGTTGTTCACACCCTTCGTTTTTTCTTCCTCCGTACCTTGGGGTTTCGTTTTTCACCTGCCCTGTTTTTCTCATGTGGGGGTGTGTCTCAGGGATGGCTGGTTTCTCCTTCCACCTTCACTCGCTATGTGCATTTGGCGGTCAGCCTATCCTGTGGGTCTGCCTCCTCCGTCTCTGGTGCTGGGCCGTTCGACACGTTCTGTGTCCGGTTCTTGGGCTGAGGAGGCGGGGGTCTCTGTCCAGGTGTTTTGTGGAGTGGCCACTTGGCTGTCCCTTCACACATTTGTTCGGCATTATCGCTTTGCTGTTTTCCTTGCCTCTGTGGCCCTTTTTGCTGTTAGCGTTTTGCACGCTGCTGTTCCTTAATCCTTTGTTTGATTAAGTTTTGTACTTTTGCAAGGATCCCTGGTGTTCTGCGTTTTTTCTTTTTGGGTCTCTGCTTGTGAGTTCCTCACTATGTTAGGACTGGGATGAGGAGGACCCATGAGAGGGTAATGTCGTTACTTACCGGTAATCTTCATTACCCGATTAGGGTCCTCCTCGTCCCAGTCCTGTTCCCTCCCTCCCTCCCGCTGTGTTTGTGTCAGGACTTGTTGATAACAGGCATGGCGGTGGGTGGGAGGGGCTTATATATCCTTTGAAAATATTATAAGCGTTCTTATTGGCTGTCGGGAGGCAGGATTGCCTCACTATGTTAGGACTGGGACGAGGAGGACCCGAATCGGGGTAATGAAGATTACCGGTAAGTAACAAGATATTACGGGAGAAGGAGCTATTACGCGCTGTGTGAAGAGGAAGTGTGCCATGGCCAACAAAAGCAATCACTTAGTGAAATCGACTCAGCTGAAACAAAGAACCAAAAGGAGGGACTATTGAGAGCAATGAACCGATAGAAAGACATAATTTGTGAATGCCACAAGAAAGAACCAATGGCAATTGGTGGGTGTGCCAAAAGCCCACAGAAGAGATACTCTAGGTCTTGCACACAGAGCATCCTGTCAGAGCCTCGACCTAAAACGGAATTTCCTAATCAATAACAGACCTCACAGGAAACATAGCGGTACAGAATACTCAGCACAAAAGGAAGTAGAATGGTTTCAACTTTCAAGCCCCACTGTATTCTGTATACTTCCACAGCATAACATTTGAGATGTCACCATCAATGGGTATGACTAAGTGTCCTATAGGCCAACAGTAAGGGTTCATTTCATTTTATTTTTGGGTTACACCCACAAGGCAATGCCTTTCAATCTCCTTTGGGAACTTAATTCTATGAGATCTTCCTCGAGGCCACTCAATTATAAACATGCCGGGTATAACAAGTCACAATATTGCATGTCGGGCATTTATGTATAAGAAATTTGCATAATCTCTTTAAGAAATGCACAGATCAATCCAGGCCCTTTTAATCAATCCCAGCCATTTAATTTTGCCCATCCTGTTGGCCTTGATGACTTCCTGCAGGCCCTCCATTAGATGTAGCAATTCATAAGTGCTCCAAATGCGAATCCAATACAATCGGGGTTTTATCGCTACCAGTGTTGCTTTTTCATGAATACCAACATCCAAGCGCAGTAGGACCAGTGGCGTCCCCTTCCAAAAACAAAGGAGACCTCTGAAAAAGGTATTTTTCGCTAAAATGAAGGAGCTGGCCCCATAGTTCTGCCCCTCTAGCTTGGGTTTTATAGATTTTAACTCCTGGGGATGCGGGATACCAATTGGTCATTTTTGCAAATTTATATAGGGCTCCAGCTCTATGCTCCCTACTAGAGTGCTCTTTAAGATATACAAATCCCAGGATCCAGTTTCATCTAGCCTATTGTCCAGGTAGTCAAACACTTTCCAAAGTTTCAGATCCAACCTAATGAGCCCTCTCACCCTGCCTCTCTTGGAATAGGTCATATATTTAGTCTTGGACATGTCGATTTCAAGACCACAGTCACCACAAAACTGGTTGAAGTTGACAATCAAGTTTTTCAGGCCCCTCCTAGTTTTAGACAACAACAATGTGTCATTCGCAAAGAGGACCGCCAGTATTTTATCCCTAGCAAGGGTAGGGTAATCGTTAGCACAATTCAATTGATAGAAAATACAGCTATTTATATAAGAGGAAAAGAGTTGGGGCAAGGACGCAGCCTTGGCTCACACCTTGGTCTACAGAGAAGGCCTAAGTTAATTATTCATTCATCCCACACCTAAATTTGGCAAAATTCCCATCATAAAGCAGTTGTATAAGTGCAAAAGCTTTGGAGGGGTCTCCATCCCGAAAAGCACCGCCCACAGCTTCCCTGTGGGCACCTACTAAAGTGTAGTGTGAAGATCGATAAATATCACAAACAGCTTGCCCTTGGCCAGGTCCACCATCTTCCATTTAATCAAGAGGAGCAGGAAGGCCTGATCAACGGTGCTAATCCTAAGCCTGAATCCTGCTTGGTGGCCCGAAAGCATATGGTTTTCCTCACACCAGTCCAACCACCGCTCAAGAACCTGCTTGCAAAAGATTGTTTGCAGATTATCTATTAAACTAATTGGGCGGTAGCTGGAAGGAAGTCAGGGATTCCCCTTTTTACAGATTGGTACAACATATGCCCCCTTCCATGAAATTGGGATTGCCCCTTCGGTCGAAATGGAATTTGAATCCACGTTGGTGTAGGGTGACCAGACCACAAGATCCAATTTAAAAACATCTCCAAGGAACTTTTCAAGACCCAGTGATTTCTCAGACTTGAAGGGAGAAAACTACTGGGGAAAAAGTCAGGTTCATTGTGATAGAGGTACCCCCAAACCAAGGACAACTTTAGTGGCAGTGAATGCGGAGTACAATCTCCCAAAATTTACGACCCATTCACAGGGTAGGATTGATGTTTCCGAAGGTTTACCTGATCTCCCTTCGTCCATACTGATCAAAACCCAGAATTTCTTCTGGCCATTTGTTACAGCAGCATCTACGAGATCAGACCAAATGTGATCTTCCCAGGCTGCTTTTGCTTCCCTTAGAATAGCCCAGTAGATGGTCCTATGTTCCCTAATGGCTTGTGTCCCCCCCTCCTTTTATAGCTTTTAACAGGTTGGCCTTTGCCTTTTTGCACGGATCATTAAACCAAGCCCTTGTAGGCGTTGGTTTTAAACACCCTGTGGATTCCTTAGTAAGCAAGTCCCTTAATTTAAAGAATGTCATGTTGTGTTCAGCATCAGGTTGTTGTTTCCCCAGTTTGCGAAGATACTGTCCATGTGGGAGGGCGGCATTGAATATAAGGCCTTAACTCCCTCAGGTGAAGAGCCCACCGTTTCACATTTCACATTCTTGTTGTTTTTGTAGCTACTAGCTGTATCTGGGCACAGTCTGTGTCCATCGGATGTGGGAGGATCATTGATTCTTTCAATTTTAGGATTTTGGTCACTCTCCTCGTGCTCTACCACCATGTCACTTAGTTTTCTCCATATTCGTATGTCCAGAAGGATGTAACCAATTGTGCTGTAGTACAGACCTTGTCGAAATGTTGGTGTAAGCAATTTGTTTGAGGGGGATCGCCCATTGCAAGTCTGAATTCCATGCGTTAAGGTGAGGTCCACAACCTGGAGTGCTGCTATAGAATGATTCCTTCTAGTTGGACAAACAAAATCCCGGATACCAAACGTGAGTTCTCATCACTGGACAAATCACTTGGTCAATTGTCCATGTCTCCTGAAATAAACAAATGTCATGTTCATTGACGAAGATGCCCCAGTCTGGATCACCTAGTTTACTCTCATTCCTGCAATATTCCTACTCAATAGAGACATTTGTACAGACAGTGAGGAAGAACTCTGCAGGGGAATAACAATAGCATCCGTGCAAGGCCACTCTACTGTATTGAGGGGCAATATAGGTTTATCTGAACATGAGTTGGCCAATGGCCCTAGAGCACAGAGGATATATTCTATCACATGGTCTAAAGGCACAGGGACATTTTTAGATTGGCTAGAGCTATGACTGGGGCTATCTAAGCAAGATGTCCCATTGCTATTGTGACCCATCGGGTTAAAATAAAGTCAATCAACCTCTATTAATGTAGAGGGAAGTTCTGTTAAAACAGGGGTGTCCTGCTGGCCAACACTTGCTCCCCGTATCCAACTTTGCTGGCCTGATAAGACGGGCTGAAGAACAAGCACACGTCCGTCTCTCGAATGGCGATAGAAGAAACCCAATTGAAGGAGGGAGATATTAGATCCTGACAGATTTTGATGTGTGCAACTATTAATAATGTTGTGGACAATAGTTGGGTCCCTAAAATTTACAATGATACAGTCACCCCTAAAAAGCTTAGGCAAAGGCCCAACCCAATCCACCCTCCTAGCCATCAATATCTTCCCTGCATCCGAATAGGACAGGCCAGCATAGATACAAAGCAGTGCAGGGTTTTATTTTTTTGTTGTGTAAAGGATTCCTCGGAACCATGTGCTAAGCAAGGAACATTGGACAAACTGGTTAAGTCAGGAAACATACTTTCTGAAAAACTTACCCTTCCATCTGTTTATGTGTTGACATAATCATTAATAGAATTTTGGACACAGCAAAATAGACTTCAATGGAATACAGTAATTGCAAAGAAAGCAGCGCTGGTCTACACTGTCTGAAAAACAAAATCTGCAATAGCGGCTTTACAATTTTTAATTTGCAAGTGAGGAATTTCATAATATTTACAAAACATTGTAAAGGGTAAAGTGCATTGTACCGATACACCATCACATGGGCCATTGTCCAATTTAGCTGACCAGTCCTTTACTCGAGGGAGAGAAATAAAACAGTGAAAAATATTATATCTAAAGCGTGATAGCAGAAATCTATGCTGGGGGTTGTGCACATGATTCTAGTAAAACTGAATATCATTATTGGTTAACAGCAGGGCATAATGTGCAACATCAGGTTTTCCACATGCCTCAATAAATATATCCTTCTTTAACATATTCATTGAAAGGCATTTCATTTCAGCTTTAGAAACACTCAGTGGGGAGGATGGATCATCAAAATATTGGTCTTCCACAAAGCCTTGACATATTTAAGCTGTGGCATTCTCAAGGCATAAACCTGTGACAGACAATCTATAATTGTAATTGTATCACATATGAGCAACCGTTGCCGCCTGAATTTCCGTTAGGATATCATACCTTTCCTAGCGGAGATGAAGGAGGAGGTAAATCGGGTCCCGAGGGGGTATGGTGGTCTCCCTCTGCTTAATCTTTGGGCGATGGGGTATCCAAAGATATTGGAGTAGACGCCTCACTCACTTATCATGACATGCTTCGTCATAGGTGTCTATCCACACCCTGGTAAGATGATACTACCTGGGCGGACTCAACCAAAGATGTGATGGGAGTTCTTATATAAAGCAAGTACTGGTTATGCAGGGAACCAGATGAGTGTTAGTAAAAATACCTACAGGTATCCCCAAACAATATGTTTATTAGGAGGGTACCTGGGGCATGGATAAAAACATAAAAAGTTCGGGGTTTTCTGAATATAATTGTTCAGTTGTACCCCTTCCAAAGTGCCAACATGTTTCGGCCCGCACTAGGAGCCCACGTGGGTCTGGGGCCTTTGTCAGGGCTAATTATCTACTGCTTAGTGTCCCTGCTTCTGAAAAGTGCACGCATTCCATACACTAAAGTGAGGTCGAATGGGCTCACCTGTCTTCAATGTGTCCTCAGTAGATTTTCTAGGTAGAGGAGAGAGAAACAGAAAGGGGACGTCAAACCTAACTTGTATTAAAGCAGGCTGATTCCACAGTGATTCCTCCATTCCTAAACACTGGACCGTGTTGTCATAATCTTAACAACTATTCTGTGTGATGTGTTCCAGTGGGCAAAATCCCTCAAAAGTCTACATTAAAAATGGTGATTGCCGTGCAACTTAAAACTTTCTATGGGTAGTAGTCAGTATTGATTGTGTTGATCTTAGTTCGTACTTTCTACAACTGTTTTTACTGTGCAGATTATACCAGGTCCAGCTGTACAACCTAGGGTTAGTGATTATGAGTTGAATTCACCTAGGGTTAGTGATTATGAGTTGAATTCATACATAAAACAGTATTCAAGCCTGTCTGACCTGTATGTTGGACATCTCATGCTTACCTACTGGGTGTTTTTATTAGGCAACATGGAGATCAGGCGGTTGGTGCTGCCTTATAGTCACACACTGCAAGGAAAAAAAAGTTTATAAAATGCATTCTTGATGATTCAATGTGGTGTGAGCTTATTGGGCAAGGGATGCTAACGTAGCCTTGCCACACATCATTGCAGATAGTATAATGCATGCACGGTTTAAATCATTCTTCACTCCCGTGGTTTGTTCTTGTCCAAATGTCCCCCGGTACTTAAAGTGATCTTATTAATTGATATTTGATGATTACGGTGTCAACCTGTTCCCGTTTGGTGCTCATTACCTCTCGGGATGCGGTTATCAATCGTACTCATCATCGTGTGGATTCTCACTGTGGTTCGCTCGTGATTAGCATACAGGTTACCACTGGAATATTTAAAACCGCCCGTCACGATCATCCTTCGTGAAGTGAGACTGTCTCTTTCATCCCGGGGTGACGATATCCTTAATCACCCCCTTCGTGAATGTTGCCACACACATCCATACACAACCAACTTACTTCGTCAAAGTGCTAGCACCACTGAAGTACCTTCGTATCTCGCTCTGTCCGCAGCTGGGTGCCGAAGCTAGTGAGGTGGGTCTGTAAGTACCCGCGGAACTGTGTACGTGTCGCGCATCATCATACAGCGCGTGTGCCTTTGGAAGAGAGCATGCTGGGAAACTGAGTTTTTTGCACACATGTGTCATTTCCTCCACGCATCGTTTTCCTAATTAATGATTCACTTGATTTTTGATGTTGTTGCCTCTTAACCAAAATTTTAATAGATGCTGCCAACCATAATGCAGCAATGTTCATGCCTTTGTTCCCATTTTTACTCTAAATCCGATGTCGGATACCCAACTACGTTTCTCTGTAGGATTTTCTGCTAATCAATAAAGATATATCCTTCAAAAGGATGAGAAACCTAAGGGGAAGAGGGCATGGAAAACATCCGTGAATCCACTACATTGTGTTGCAAGAGTACTTTATCGAGGGCATTTAAAAATGATGCCTCATGACATGACGAGGATATACCTTGGACAATGTTATCCTAAGTACATTGACATCTAACAAAGTGTGACATACAAGCATGAGGTAGTAATAACGTAGTGGATGACGAAAAGGGGCCCCATGAAACCTGCGTCACGATGCCCTGTGACTACCCCAAGATCTGCATGGTAGAAATAGGACCTTAGAAGTAACACCTGAATCAACATCTTGCCCATTACGCAATAAAACGAGATCTAGTACCCAGAGACCCCATCACTAACAACAGCCTGCGTACACACTGTCGCCATTCCATATGCGATCAGTGTGAACATAACACAGACATCAATGTCATGAGGCATCATTTTTAAATGCCCTCAATAAAGTACTCTTACAACATAATGTAGTGGATTCACGGATGTTTTCCATGCCCTTCTTCCCCTTAGGTTTCTCATCAATTTGAAGGATATATCTTTATTGATTAGCAGAAAATCCTACAGAGAAACGTAGTTGGGTATCCGACATCGGATTTAGAGTAAAAATGGGAACAAAGGCATGAACATTGCTGCATTATGGTTAGCAGCATCTATAAACATTTTGGTTAAGAGGTGACAACATCAAAAATCAAGTGAATCATAAATTAGGAAAACGATGCGCGGAGGGAATGACACACACGCGCATATAACTCAGTTTCCCAGCATGCTCTCTTCCAAAGGTGCCCACGCTGTATGATGACGCGCGACACGTACACAGTTCCGCGGGTACTTACAGGCCCACCTCACTAGCTTCGGCACCCGGCAGCAGACAGAGCGAGATACGAAGGAACTCCAGTGGTGCTAGCACTTTGACGAAGTAAGTTGGTTGTGTATGGATGTGTGTGCCAACATTCACGAAGGGGGTGAATAAGGATATCGTCACCTCTGGATGAAAGAGACAGTCTCACTTCACGAAGGATGATTGTGACGGGCGGTTTCAAATATTCCCGCGGTAACCTGTATGCTAATTACGAGCGATCCACAGTGAGAATCCACACACAGATGAGTACAATTGAGAACCGCATCCCGAGAGGTAATGAGCACCAAAAGTGAACGGGTTGACACCGTGATCATCAAATATCAATTAATAAGATCACTTTAAGTACCGGGGGACATTTGGACAAGAACAAACCACGCTAGTGAAGAATGATTTAAACTGTGCATGCATTATACTATCTGCAATGATGTGTGGCAAGGTTACGTGAGCATCCCTTGCCCAATAAGCTCACACCACATTGAATCATCAAGAATGCATTTTATAAACTCTTTTTTTCCTCGCAGTGTGTGACTATAAGGCAGCACCTACCGCCTGATCTGCATGTTGCCCAATAAAAACACCCAGTAGGTAAGCATGAGATGTCCAACATACAGGTCAGACAGGCTTGAATACAATTTTATATATGAGTTCAACTCATAATCACTACACCTAGGTTGTACAGCTGGACCTAGTATAGTCTGCACAGTAAAAACAGTTGTAGAAAGTACGAACTAAGATCAACACAATCAATACTGACTACTACCCATAGAAAGTTTTAAGTTGCACGGCAATCACCATTTTTAATGTAGACTTTTGAGGGATTGTGACCACTGGAATACATCACACAGAATAGTTGTTAAGATTATGACAGCACGGTCCAGTGTATAGGAATGGAGGAATCACGGTGGAATCAGCCTGCTTTAATACTAGTTAGGTTTGACGTCCCCTTTTTGTTTCTCTCTCCTCTACCTAGGAAATCTACTGAGGACACAGTGAAGACAGGTGAGCGCATTAGGCCTCACTTTAGTGTATGGAATGCGTGCACTTTTCAGAAGCAGGAACACTAAGCAGTAGATAATTAGCCCTGACGAAGGCCCCAGACCCACGTGGGCTCCGAGTGCGGGCTGAAACATGTTGGCACTTTGGAAGGGGTACAACTGAACAATTATATTCAGAAACCCCCCAACTTTTTACGTTATTTTCAATGCCCCAGGTACCCTCCTAAAAAACATATTGTTTGGGTATGCCTGAAGGTATTTTTACTATCACTCATCTGGTTCCCTGCATGACCAGTACTTGCTTTATATAAGAACTCCCATCACATCTTTGGTTGAGTCCGCCCAGGTAGTATCATCTTACCAGGGTGTGGATAGACGCCTATGATGAAGCATGTCACGATAAGTGAGTGAGGCGTCTACTCCAATATCTTTGGATACCACATCGCCCAAAGATTAAGCAGAGGGAGACCACCATACCCCCTCGGGACCCGACTTACCTCCTCATTCTTCTCCGCTAGGAAAGGCTTGATATCCTAACGGAAATTCAGGCGGTTGCTCATATGTGATAAAATTGTACTTGGGAGATTGCAACTGACCTGCTTTTCTCTCACTCTCTATTATGAAAAAGAATCTATAATTGTAAGCCTATTTAAAACTGCCTTTTGTTCTGTTCAAATTCTGTGCCACAGTAAAATTGAATGCATAATGAACAGATCTTCTAAAAAGGAAACTTCCAACTATTTATGGCATACATAAGTGGATACACTGTGTGGGACTCTGTGGTACTTTCTTAAACAATCATTTTTCGCAAGTTGTAACTTCTCTAAATTAGCGTGACTCCATACACCAGCCAGAGAGGTACATTTTGCTTTATAAATAGAATATAGCTCTTTAAGTGGCCTCGCCCCCCCTCCCCGAATCTGGCCACAAATCTGTTGATCCCAGAAGTAGATTTATTCATCAGCAAAGTTCTGGTAGTACCCAGCTGCTTCCATGAGCAATGGGAATCAAACAACAATCCAAGATAGCAAAAGGTGGACTATGTTACAAGCTTAGTATTTCCTGCCCTAAATTGATACGATTAATCCACCTTAAGGCCCCATTTCATAATAAAAGTTTTTGACAGATTAACTCTTAGCTCTAACTCTGCCATATATTCCACAAAATGATCAATCAGGTTGTGTAGGTCTTTTGGGGTACGAGCCATGAGTACTGCATCATCCACATACAGTAATATATGTAAGGCTCTATGCTCTACCTCATCATAAGCTTTCTCTTCTAAAAACTTGCTAAGGCTATTAATATGAATAGTAAATAAAAATGGAGGAAAAACACAACCCTGTCATACTCTCTGTCTAATATCAAATTCCTGAGTACTTTTCCATTAATTCCATACCATATTCTGGCCTTAGCAATCGAATAGGTCATTAATAAAATTCACTAAAGTAAAATCAATACCCATCTTGATCATTAATGACCCTAATTTGTCATGATTTACACAATCAGAGGCACTGGAGAGGTCCATGAATGCCAGATAAACAGAACCTCTCCTCCCTATCGTGTATTTACCAATAAGTAGTCTTAGATTAAGAGGCTGTTCTACAGTTCCAATCCCTTTTCTAAAACCATAATGATTTTTTGCGATAGCTGCATTCTCTCGGTCCAGTTCTCCAATCTTTAGTTTATTAGTCTCCTGGCCACCTTCAAGAGTGAATCCAACAAGGAGATTGGCCGGTAGCAAGTTGGATCACACCTATCTCTCTTTTTGAAGATTGGGACGGTGAGAGACGTGGACCAGGTTTAAAAAGGCCCAATTCTACAGATCACTCTTAGAACATTGGTAAATAATGGTCTCCACTACCATTATTTACAGGTCAACTGGCACCCCGCAAGGTCCCAGAGCCTTTTTCACTATGTGAACTACTAATTGCATCAAGAACCTCATCTATTGAGAAGATAGGCGGAGCTGTTCTATTATTAGGTTCATTGGCCCTTGATGATTCCCAGTCCACTCCAGGACAACCAAGGTGTTCTGGTAATAGATGTTAGAAAAATGTCTAACCCAGTCTTCTGGAGAGATTTCATTTTCAATTGAGGGGGTGAAGTAATCTTTAAAATAGGGATAGTTGATTATTTGCCAAAAAGCACCATTATCCTTACACCTACTGGCATTGATTAATGCTCCCCATGCCTCTGATTTAATTTCCTGCCTTCTGCTTTTGCGTGCCATCTAATCCGCCCGCCTACATTCTACAGTTTTGTTCCTCACTCTGGGTGATCTATTTAATGCCACCTTCAAAAAATGTTGAGCTTTCTTACATTTAGAATCAAACCAGCCTTAATGATTCCTGAAGGTTTCTAATGAAGTGCTAGTCAGGCTGGCCTTAACATACCTGGTAATCCCTAGAAAAGAATTCTTAAAATCCATGTCCTCAGAACTATCATCAAGACAGATATTCACTAGAGCACAATTTTCTCGCACAAGGTTAAAAAAAAAAAAATCCTCAGTGACTACCACACTGCTCATCTTTTATGCATTTTCTTAGCAGGTAATTTCAACACTTTGAGCATTATGTCCACTAAGGCTATTTAAATGCGTCCTATAATTTTTAATTAAAAAACCTAAATGAGCAAATAACTAAAATAAATCAATATTTGATCTACATTCTTTGTTCATAAATAGTACTCAAATGGAGCTTGCCGGTTAGAGACCTCATTAATAAAAACCAACTCAAAATTAAAAAGTAAATTATTTAATTTCTCACCATGCATATCATGACCACAGTGACCCATACCCGGATCAATGCGGTGCACACAACCACATACTTCCCTAGCTGGACGGGCAAAGATGGTTATTAAAATCTCCACCCCAATCACCAAGTTATCCCTGCTTTTCGCAGAACAAACTGTATCCAATTCTGTCAATTACAACTACTTTTTCAGAAGTAAAAATATTATTATAATAATAAAAAATATGCAAATTAATACTTTTTCTTTTTTTACTTTTCCTGAAATCAGAATAGAAACATAAGTAATAAGGCCCCGCTTTGCTCTACCTGCCAGGGGTCGGACCACCAGGGTGTGCAGTATCGTATAACCATTAATATGATAGCAATCAGTAGCCCATGTTTCCTGAAAGCACAAAATTGCAAACTGTTTAACAAAGAAAAGCCAGTCATAATTCTGGATCTTATTCTTAATGCTGGCTATGTTCTACAATAGAAAACTCAACTTATACACAGGATTAAGAATTGATTCAGGAGCGATAGAAAGTAAATGATTCAAACTACTTATACTACATCTATCAGTGACCTGATAAGTAACATTCTGTGGTCCTATGGGGCTCAAGATATCTGAATCGGAACCAGAAGATTCATGATGAATAAATATGGACCATCTTGTTTTTTCATTCATAAGGGACGTGCATGCACATCAATTTGCTGATCCCTAGGTCAATCATTTGTATCCAATTCTTCCAAAGTAACAAAACGATTCATAGTAGGACCATTGCACAAGTAATCATTGTACTTCGATCTCTGCTCATGCTTATCAAGAATGCTTCTTAGATCATGGGGTTTATAAAAAAAACAGCAGTACAACACTAGGGGGTATATTCACAAGAACGTGTGATAACTACCGCAAGAGTAGCGTAACGCAACTTTCAATAACGCAGCCTATCACGGGAAAATAACCCCGTGTCAACGTGGAATTCACAACAAGGCGGTAGCATGCGATAGCCTGTCGAAACCGCGGACAAAGTCTGCGATACAACCACTACGATGGAGATAAAACCACAAACCACAACACCAAAAAACACGCGATGGGCCAAATAGCGATAAGAAAACAGTGACAACCAGCGCGAGGGCAGCAATACACATGCGCAATGCGGGAAAAAGCACAAGAACAGTATACGGAAAATGTCACAGAACAAAATACATCAACAGCGAAGTACCACGGATGCACCCTGGCCAACTGCAGAGGACAACATGCACACCACAACATCCACGCACCATGGAAGAACAGAACCCACAGGTACACCACTAAAAAGAGACCAGTGGCAGACAAATCAGAGCCGCAGGAGCGACACACCCACCGTGCAGCATACGCACATAAGCAGAAGTGCACCCGGACAGTGACAACATCCCGGTACAAACAGCAACACCTCCACAACTGAACACAGGACACAACTGGATCAGAAAATGCGCACAACCAGGCAAATCACACCTGAAACCCCAGGGACATGTAACATGACAATGTACAATTCCAACCTGTGACCTGCAAACATGTTTTATTCACACATGCAGTGCAATTGGACATCTACTACTGTCCCATGAATGCCACAGCGGGTCATAATGTGACGTACTCATGAGAAGTAAGTGGCAATGATGGAGTCCCTACGGGCCATTCCTGCCGCAGCTGCAGTGGGATGTGGGCCACCTGCCCCATCATCACCATCATCGTCCGGTACCTCTGGAACTGGGATCCATGGGGCCCTGGTGCGAACACAGATGTTGTGCAACACACAACATGCAACGATCATCTTGCACACGACGTCCGTGCTGTACAGGAGCTTCCCACCAGTGCCGTCCAGGCACCTGAAACGTGACTTCAACACGCCAAATGTGCGTTCAACGATGCCCCTGGTGCGTATGTGGGCCGCATTGTACTGCCTCTGGGTGGGTGTGTTCGGGTCTCGGAGGGGTGTCATCATCCAAGGGCAGAGTGCATATCCTTGATCACCTGGGACAGTGCAGGGAGAAAAGAGTCAACACTTGGTTCGGCAGGACGTGATGGCAGGCCCACCAATTCAGTGACGCCTGTGCTGGCTGTGTGGGGGGTGGGTGTAAGCCAGCCCTCAGGGAGTAGCATGTGCTGGCAACTACACCAACAGTCATCAGGCACACAGACATGCAATGTCTGAACTACAAGGGGGGATGACTCGAGTCGCATAGGGCTAGTCGCCCCGGATGCACAGCGGCCGACACAGGCCCACCACCACGGGACGCTGACCTGCAGGAGACCGGGGTAGGGTCCTGGGGCAGAGCAGTGCCTCACATGTGTCATGGCCGCATTGCCCATCTCCACACGTTCAGCTGTTGTGTGGCTGTGGTGCCATGTGGAGTCTGTATTGGGTGCAGGGGTAGCCCAGGATGACCATGGAGTGGTGTAGTCATGTCTGGTAGGGGGTGGTGTAGTTTAACATGTCGGATGTGGTTAGGTCACGTGTGCATCCCCACAGTTGTGCCTTGTGCGTTGGTGGCTGTGGGATGTGTGGTGTGTTGAGTTGGTACTTACCAACGAGCAGTCCCGTTCCATATGTGCCATCCTGGAAGCACTGGTTGATGATGGACTGTCGGAAGATGAAGGAATCATGCACACTGCCTGGGTAGTTGGCAACGACATTGGTGAACATTCCCCGGTGGTCCACTATTGCCTGCACATTGATGGAATGCGTGTGCTTCCTGTTGCGGTAGTGGTGTGCAGTATCCGCAGGGGGCACAAGTGGGACATGTGTGCTGTCGATTGCCCCCAACACGGCCGGGAATCCAGTTATGGCGTTGAAGCCTTGCTTAGTCTCCAGCTGTTCCTGCGCAGTGTTGGGGAAGTGAAGGTACTGGGGTATGAAGCTGAGGATGGCATGCAGGACGGGTGTGATGAACTTTGATAGGGCTGGCTGTGAGACCCCTCCGACTCTGGCAGTTGTTGGTTGGAAGGTTCCAGAGGCCAACAGGTGCAGCACTGCCAGCAGCTTTGTCTGCGGAGGGATGTTGGTTGTCCGCTGTGTTGGTACCGTCAGCCTGTGGGCAATGTGGGTCAGGAGGCGGAGGATGGTTGTCCTTTTGAGCCTGTAGTGGGCAATGACTTCCGCAGGCGTTAGGTCTGTGAGAGTGGTGCGTTTACGGTAGGTCCGCTGTCTTGCTCTATGCTGCATCTGTGGTGGTCCGGGGGGGGAGCGGGTCCGGGTCCTGGGGGGTGGCAGTCCAGGGGGTGGTGGCGGGGGGTGTTGTGGCCCTGTTGGGGCTCCGAGCTGCATGTAGAGTAGCTCCATGGCGTCATTTGTTCTTCGGGTATGGCTGTGTGCGGGACTCCATTGCCTACTGCAGGTGGACGTCCTTCTTTACACCTGCTTGAGGCAGGTGTTAAATACCTGCGGCTACCGCACCTCATTGCCTGTTTTGTGTTCTTATCGCCGATGTGGCTGGTCGTTGTGAATGTTGAGGTGTGATGTTGTCTCGACTTTTCACACAGGAACGCCTACTCTGCATCTCATTAGCGATATTTGCGAGGGTCCTCTGTGGCGATGTTTTTTGCGGCTGCTATCGCGGGTAAACTGGTGCTGTGGGCTGTTAACACCGGTTTGTGAATGGGGGGGTAAATATATCATGACTTTGGCTGTGATAAAGTGCTGTTAATTCGGCGATGGCTCCTTGTGAATATGCCCCTATCTTTTGTGTTTACCATCCATACCTCTCTCAAGCAATGAAAACCATGCCTCACCAGGTTTGGACATCAAAACCTCATTGCAACACAATCACCAATATCAGTCTTTGGGCTCCTGCCCACCCAGCTTACCCTGTTGGACATGTTAAAATTATTAAAATGCTGACTAGTGAGGCCTGTCCTTTGGCCTAGCCAATGAATAGAATTAATCTTCAGATTCTCCCAGGACTCTGGTTTGAATAGGCTTAAGCAGCGGAACATTTTTCAAAATAATAACACATGGGGTAGCCTCTGGTTGCATGTCCAATTTGATTTGCTAATTTGGGGAATGAGTTGTGTTTGCAACTCAGATCTCTTAAACATATGAGCACCCCAAGGCTGTTGTGCTGTAAAGGTAAGACCCCACCATCAACCACCACTTCATCCTGTACATTTAGGCCCTCCTCACCAGTCGAAGCTCTGCACCTAATTGAGCTGTTGTTATATACAGACTTACACCCAACCCCTTGAGATCCCACCAAAGATCTAACTTCCTAAATCACTGCGAGGCTAGTGCTGGCAACATTTTTATCCACCTGTAATCTAGACAGAAAGAAATCCAATGATTTTCTAACCAACATTTCCAGGCCCTCAGTGACCATCGAGAGTATGTCTGTGTCATCCCCAGTATTATTATGAGTGTGCTTGGGATTTTTCTTATTAGTATCAACACTCACGCATCCAGCCTGCTTGCTATTATCAGCTTCTCCAAGTGTTTTAGGTTCCTTGTTAAACAATTTTACTGCTGCTTTCCTTTTTCTTTTTGGTGGAGGGGTTGGATCAGACACACTTATAGGTGGGCTATCCACTGCTAATGTTTCATAGGACATGCAAGGAATTCTTGGAACCTTCTCAGGCAACCCCTTCTCACTGGCAGGTAAATTTGGAACAGAGGTGCTGGATGGGTTGGTAGCCTTGTGTGCTACACCATAGGCAAAGAGGGGGGCAACATAGAAACAGGCTGCAGAAGGGGACTTGGGACAAGTCTGGGAGCTCCCAATGGGGAGGCTGGGATAGTGAGTGTCTTGGGAGCAGGGGGGCACAATCGGTATTCGTGGACCAGGGCCAGGGAGCTCAGGTGTAGAGGGTTTTGGTCGGCTGTTCCCTTGAGTCGAAGGTGGTTACGGTTCTCAGTCAGACCTGCAGAGGGGGACAAAACAGGACATCTGGCCCACTCTCGGTGCTGGCCTCTGCGATGCTGATGTCACTCATCACCTGAGGGACCTGCCATCTCCAAATTTGGTGGGGAGATGGATCTGACCTCTGGGAGCATTTTGATCTCCTCCTGGGAGGCTGCTTCATTGGTGGACCCAGTGGTCAGCACTTCGGTAAACCAGAGGTTGCGGTTGGTGCCCACAGACTTCAGGGAAGTGACTCCTCCACTCCAGGGGAGAGGCTGGTAGCTTGGTAAAGTACTGGCAGCCCTCCAAGGCTTTTGGTGGATGCACAGATGCAGGGCAAGTCAGGTTGTCATGATTGTCAGGACAGGAGCAGGCAAGCAGGGTGTGGCGCCAAAGTCCACCGGTAGTCCACAGTTCTCGCTTCTTCGGCTCTTCTTTGTCCCTCTTCTTCGTTTGTCAGATGAATCTGAGTTCCTGGTGTCAGAAGGCCACCTAATTATTGAATTTAGGGGTGTGAAGGGGAGTGAAGGGTAGTAGCCAATGGGCTACTTACCCTTGGGGTCACTACACCTCCTATATGACCATTTCCTGTGGGGAGTGGGCATAACCCTGTCCCAGAGTTCCTAACTTCACCAGGATCAAGATGGTGGAACCCTTCGTTCATGGAGCACATCAGGCAGCCCATCTTAGGGGTGTGACTAGCCTGGTGGTGCAACAAACCAACTTGCATACCTAATTTCCTGCCTGTCCTGGTGCCAAATGGGCCTCAGGGCAAGGTGTGGCATCTCCCAGGTCTGGCAAAAGCTGTGGTCACATATCAAAGGCAGCAGGGGGTTTGAAGCTCTTGACCTTGATATGCTAAATCACTAGTGTGAACACCTTCCTCTGGAGCAGATATTGTTTCTGGCCTCAAAGAGCATGGGTTCTCACCTGCAGGGGGTCAGAAACATGTCTGTGGTACAGGCTGGAATATACCTGTCAGCTCCCACACTAAGAGGCTGGTAGATTTTCAGGGGGCACCTCGAAGGTGCCCCCTGGGTGCATGTTTTAATAAATCCACTACTGGCATCAGTATGGATTTATTAAAACAAGGTGTTTTATGCCAAACATCATAGGATTCAGTGAAGCCATCATGTAGCTTGGGAACTCGTAATGACCAGTGCCCAGTGCATATACTTAAGATGGCTTCCCTGTTCACTTGTACTATCTAGTAAATGAACTAGTCAGCACAGGGGCATATCTGGTTATGCAGATATATCCTTACATGTAATATAATGCACCCTGCCTCAGGTCTCATATATCAGATCACTCATGACATAGAAGGCCGCCATTTGTTATGAAGGCCTTTCACCAAGCGTTTTTTAGAACCAAACCCCCAAAGGGGCGTTTGTTTCAAAAAACCATAAAAATGAATGACCTCAACACACCAGGATTTTCTCCTTGGGCCTAGGGATCATTCTTTTTCTGCCCCTCTCCAGCTTTACCGTGGTGGTGACGGACAGTAAAAAAAACTTTACACTGTCCACCTTAACCCCTTGCGGCGCACGACGGCCGGGAGCCGTCGTGCGCCACAGTGCTCATGTGCGCAGGACGGCTACCGGCCGTCCTGGCACATGGCACCTGAAATCCCTCTGGTGGAGGCACCAGAGGGATTTCCTTTCCTCCCAAATAGCCTGGGGAGCTGGGGAAGAGCTTCCCCAGCTCCCGAAGCTCCCCCCTGGTTTCTGTGAAATGACGATCAGCGCGCACGTCACGCTGTCGTCATTTCATAGAAACCGAAACTGAAATGAGCCTTTAGGCTCATTTCAGTTTCACTTTCTATGTGCTCAGGGGGCTCTCTCAGCCCCCCGAGCACGTAGAAAGACGGGAGAGGTATCATTGGAAAGGGGAGAATCTCCCTAGTGGATCCCTGCTTGGGGATCGCCTCTGGAAGGCTATCCCCAAGCAGGGATCCACCCACTAGACACCAGGGAGGGGGGAGCGGCCCCTTGGGCAAGGGCCTTTGCTCCCCCCATAACAATGAGGGTGAATTCAGACTTTCTGCCTGCCTAGGGGGCAGATGGGAGCAGAAGCCCCCAATCTGACCCCCAGGGGGGGGCAGAAAGACCACTAGAAACCAGGGATTTTTTTTTTGTATTGAAGTAGGTGTGGGGGCTGCCCAGAATGGGCAAGACAATGCTGTGAGAAATTCCAGTCTTTCTGCCTCCCCAGGGGGCAGACAGGGCAATAGCCCCCAATCTGACCCCCGGGGGGATAGAAAGCCCACTAGAAATCAGGGATTTTTTTGTAGTGATGTAAGGGTGGGGGCTGCCCAAAATGGGCATGACAATGCCCCCACCCCCCCAAAGAAATTCCAGTCTTTCTGCCCCCCTGGGGGCAGACGGAGGCAGTAGCCCCCAATCTGACCCCCAGGGGGGCAGAAAGCCCACTAGAAGCCAGGGATTTTTTTTAAATTTAATTTAGGGGTGGGGGCTGCCCACGATGGGCAGGCCAATGCCCCCACCCCCAAAAAAATGCATCAGTCTTTCTGCCCCCCCAGGGGCAGATGGGGGCAGAAAGTCCACTAGGCATCAGGATTTTTTTTATTTTTATTTCGGGGTGAGCTCTGCCCAGAATGGGCATGCCAATGCCCACCCCACAAAAAAAATGCCACAGTCTTTCTGCCCCCTCCGGAGGGCAGATGGGGGCAGTGGCCCCTGATCTGCCCCCGGGGGGCAGAAATCCCACTAGGCACCAGCGATTATGCTGGCTATTTTTATGCATGGGGGTGGGGGCTGCCCAATATGGGCATATGTAGGAAGCTGGCTCTGTATATACTAAACCAAAGTGAAGTATAGTGTGCACAGAGTCCAGTGAATCCCCAAAGGTAGGCAGAGGTAAATTTAGATAGCACCTCACTCTCTATTTGTGGTAGTGTGATCGAGCAGAAAGGCAGTATCAGAGGACAGTGTTAAGCATTTGTTGAACACAATCAGTCAGCAAATGAATTCACACACTCAAAGACTGAACTTCAGACCAATTGTTTTTGTATCAAAAATATTCTTTTAGTTATTTCATTTCCTAGAACCAAGCAAGCCTGGCACGGGTAAGCAATAAATACTTTACAGTAGTAATGCAGTTTGTAAACAGTTTGAATTGAAATTGTATATGCACTTTGTTTTGACTTACAGTATGGTTTCAGAGAAATGCAATACTTTGTATATACAGAACATAGACTTGAATGCGCTTTTCAGTAAGATTACAGGTAAGTTACTTTTGGATTACTTTTCTTACTCAGAGTAGCATACCTGGATACTACTCTGGGACACTTCCTGTAAACAGGTAAGTAAAATCGTTTTTGTTAAACAGTACAATTTTAAAGAATTTCTTTAGGTTTTCAAACTCCACACTTAGAAACTTTTCACAGAAAAACAGTCAACGTTATCCTAAGGAGGAAAATAGTATTATCGGTTTTGAGGTAAGTATTTGGTAGTGGGAGTTGAGGTTCTGGGGGTAGACTCAGGGCTCCCCCAGGGTCAAGGATGCACTCTAGTTACACCCTCAGCAGCACTAGGGTGGCCGGGTGCAGAGTGCTGAGGCGCAATGTTATCCAATAAGGGATAGGGGCCTCCGGTTGGTGGCTGCTGGCAGGCAGGCAACTTGGTTGTGGGAGCAAAGCTCCTGGACTTTAGCTCAGGGCAAATTGGGAAACAAAGGAGCACCAAAGGTGCACCCTCAGCGGCACTAGGGCGGCCAGGTGCAGGGTGCTGTTTCGACATCGGGCGCCCTGTTGTTTTCAATGGGGAACCTCCGGTTTGCAAAGGCACTGCAGGCTTGGGGACGAAGGTCTTCTGGGTGCAACCACCACTTTGAGAGGTAAGTTGGGAAGGTAGGGTTTTTTTTAGGCACCGTCGGTTTGGCCACCCAAGGCTGTGGGGCGTCGGGTGCAGGGGTGCCTTTTGGGGTCGAATCTTCTTACCAGCTCCTGGTCGGGGTTGGGGGGACCTTCCCGATTTAGGCTGCAGGCGTCGGCTGGAGGCTTGAGGCACGTCAGGAGTTGCCGGATCTCGGGTCAGGATCACCGGGGGGACCTCCTCATGGGGTTTGCCCACTCGAGCTCGGGCCGTGGACGGCGGGTGCAGAGTGGGGCGGATTCGCGGTGTCTGGCCGGAGCCAGAGGTTGCAGATGAACAAATCCGGTGTTCACAGGAGACAAAGTCTTTGTGGTTGAAGGCAGGAAGGTCCTCCAGGGTTTTCGAGGTTGCTGGCTGCAGGACACACCAGGATTTCGCAGGAGCAGGTTCGAGGTGGAGACAGGCCGGTAGGGCTGGGGCCAAGTCAGTGGGCATTTTCCTCTTGTTAGCTGCTGCATGGCTGTTCGGTCCTTCTTCTTCTTCTCCTTGTAGTTTCTTCTTGTCTGAGGAAGCAAGGTTCAGGGGTGCCCCTAAATACTAGATTTAGGGGCGTTACAGGTAGGTAAAATGCAGGGACCAATGGGTCCCTTCCCTGGGGTGGGTACACCCCCTATTATGCCACCCTCCAGTGGGAGGGGGGCATGAGCCTGTCCCTGGTTGGCTGAGTCCCCCCATCTGCAAGATGGCGGGGACTGGGAGTTGTGCTTCACCTCGCCTCCCCCACCTGAGGGGTGGAGTTGGCAGAGGTAGACACACCTCTTTCCTCACTTGTTTTTCCTGCCGGTTCTCCCGCCCAAAGTGGGGGTCAGAACCAAAGGGGACCAGTTGCTGAAAGCAGAAAGTGGCCTGGGGAAGCTCACAAAGGCAGCAAGCCTTTGAAGCTTCCCCTTCGTGAACCCTACCCATCCTGAGGGAGGAGGCTTGGCACCTCGTCCCAGGATGTGCATTGTTTCAGGCCCCAGAGAGCAGCAGGCTCTCGACCCAGGCGTCCAGAAACATGTCTGGTGGTGGCAGCTAAAAGCAGCCACTCAGCCTGGACACTAGTGGTGGGTTAGGTTTCAGGGGGCATCTCTAAGATGCCCTCTGTGTGCATTTTTCATTATATCCCACACTGGCATCAGTGTGGGTTTAATGTGCTGAGAAGTTTGATACCAAACTTCTCAGTTTTCAGTGTAGCCATTATGGTGCTGTGGAGTTCGTAATGACAAACTCCCAGCACCATATACTCTTAATGGCAGCACTGCACTTACAATGGCTAAGAATGGACATAGACACTGTATGGGTACAGGGCTCATGCACCTGTACCCTCACCACTGGTATAGTGCACCCTTCTAGAGGGGTGACTGATCTATGCCAGGGTAGTGGGTTGTAGGCATGGCACACAGAGATGTGTGCCATGTCGACTCTCCACTTTGTTCTGCACCAAAACACGTAGCCCGCAAAGGCAGTGTGTGTGTAAGGGGACAGGACCTCTAACTGTGGCACAATAAGTGCTGCAGACCTTAGAGGCCTTCTCTGGTCACAGTGCCCTGGGTACCTGTGATACCATTTATCAGGGGCTGACCTGTGGCCTGAGATGCCAATTGGGTTTAGGCTTCAATGCAGTTTTAGGGAAAGAACATAGGCAATGGGTACCTGATTAGCAGGAGCCCAGGGCACACTCAGTCAAAGCACATCAGCAATTCAGCAAAAAGTGGGGGCAACAAGGCGGAAAGAGGGCACTTTCTCACACAACCCCCCCCCCCCCCAAATGAAAGAGGATGATACTAACCTTTCCCTAGAGAGTCTTCATTTCCTAAGTGGAAGAACCTGGAAAATCCATCTGCATTGGCATGGGCAGTCCCAGGTCTGTGTTCCATTACAAAGTCCATTCCCTGTAGGGAGATGGACCACCTCAACAGTTTAGGATTTTCACCTTTCATTTGCATTAGCCATCTGAGAGGTCTGTGATCAGTTTGAACTAGGAAGTGAGTACCAAACAAGTATCTTCTCAGCTTCTTCAGGGACCAAACCACAGCAAAGGCTCCCTCTCAATGGCACTCCAACGCTGCTCCCTGGGGAGAAGCCTTCTGCTTATAAAAGCAACAGGTTGGTCTTGGCCATCATTGGTCTGGGATAGGACTGCTCCTATCCCTAGCTCAGAGGCATCAGTCTGCACAATGAACTGCTTGGCAAAGTCTGGGGCTTTGAGAATTGGTGCTGAGCACATAGCCTCTTTCAGGGTGTCAAAAGCCTTTTGACAACTAACTGTCCAGTTTACCTTTTTGGGTATCTTCTTGGAGGTGAGTTCTGTGAGGGGAGCCACAATGGACCCATATCCCTTCACAAACCTCCTGTAGTACCCAGTCAAGCCAAGGAATGCCCTGACTTGGGTTTGGGTTGTTGGAGCTGCCCAGTCCAGGATGGCCTGGATCTTGGGCTGTAAGGGTTGTACCTGGCCTCCACCAACAAGGTGGCCCAAGTACACCACAGTTCCCTGCCCTATCTGGCATGTGGATGCCTTGATATTTAGGCCTGCAGTTTGCAGGGCATTTAAAACCTTCCCAAGGTGGATCAGGTGATCCTGCCAGGTGGAGTTAAAGACAGAAATATCATTTAGATAAGCTGCACTAAAGGACTCCAATCCAGCAAGGACTTGATTCACCAACCTCTGGAAGGTGGCAGGGGCATTCTTTAAGCCAAAGGGCATAACAGTAAACTGATAATGCCCATCAGGTGTGGAGAATGCTGTCTTTTCTTTTGCTCCTGGGGTGTTGCAGGCCACTCACCTGAAACTCCAGGCGGTTCCGATGGGGCGACGTTAGTCCCCAAATCCCTAAGGACCTAACGCGGTAGCAGTGAACAAATACCCTACGTCCACGTAAGTTTCCAAGGGGAAGGGGGGTTGGGAAGAGAGAGAGAAGAGAAATACCAGTTCTGTTGATAGCGCTGCTTCTCTAGGCCAGGAACTGATGAGCTCTGGATAGACAGGGCCTTGATGCAAGATTGCAAGGACTGGGGCCAGGTATAGGGATGGAGGCTTTAGTTACAGAAAATAGGATTTGTGCATATAACAGCTTTTCGAGAAGAATGTCTTATTCTGTATTACTCTTATACATGTTTTGCTTGTCCTCAGCTTAACTCTTGATTTATTGTCAAAGAATGCACATTAAATCCTGCATCATTTTGATCAAGGTTTGTGGATTATTAAAGTCTTTCAGTCTTTGGTTTTACTGTTCACTTCTGGAGTCCAAAGGTTAAAATCACTCTTTAAATGTCTTTCAATTTGAAGGCACAATTACTACAGAAAATATGTCTTTTCTGTATTGCTAATCCTTGCTGGAGTGCCTTTCAGTTCAAGCACTGACTGGATTCTGTGACCAAAAGCTTGCAAGGCTAAACACTGCCAGAATACTTGTAATATATTTAAAGGTTAAATCTGTTACCTTAATCATGTGAGGAAAGGAGTCTGCAGTCTGTGCGCAGAGCATGAGAAAACCTTGAGTCACCTTCTGTGCTGTGCCTCTCTTACAGGAACTACTGTGTCTTTCAGAAGCAGGAAGCTCGGAGGAAGAGGAGAAGCAATGCTGGACAGAGAACTGGAGCCAAGGATCAGCTGGAGCCAGTAGGAATAAATCGGTAGGAATAAACTAAGCCAAGCAGTGACTGAAGGTGCAATGTGTCTTATATAGGCAAAAAACATGTGTCTTACTGTCAGTTGAACCATGCTTTAGGGAAATAAGCAATTACCAAAGCAAATTAAGTTGCACATGTATTCAAGGATTTCTAGATTCTTTCTGTGGAGGCACCTTGAAGCAATTATGATAATGAAGTGCAGCACATTACTCAGAGAGACAGTTGAAATGTGACAGTTGAAATGCTGCACGTTTCTCACATTGCCAGTTGGCACAAGGTTCACATGTTGTTTAACCAGTGCATGTTTAAACAAGCCTTGGCTGCTTCAGCATTTCTCCCACAATACTGTATAACAGAATTGTGCACAATAAGCACAAGCTAATGCAACCAATAATTCACATGCTTATTGCACAATAAGCACAAGCTAATGCAACCAATAATTCGCATGCATTTTAACCATTGCATAGTTGCTATAAGTAAACACTGTGCCTACAGTAAAAACCTTATTCAGGTTTACATCAGGGTTCGTGTGGTTGAGCAGTGGCAAGTGTGATGCTACCCATGACATGGGGCCATGCCAATTTCCCAGTACACTGCACTTAAGTCAAAGGTACTTAGAAATTTGGCTGCACCCAATTTGTCTATCAACTCATCTGCTCCTGGGATAGGGTGAGCATCAGTTTTGGTGACAGAGTTGAGCCCTCTATAGTCCACACAGAACATCATTTCTCTCTTTCCACCCTGTGGATGAGGTTTGGGGACTAGAACCACTGGGCTGGCCCAGGGGCTCTCAGAGGGTTCCCTAACCCCTAACTCCAGCATCTTGCTGACTTCAGCTCTGATGCTTCCTTTGACTTGATCAGACTGTTGATAGATATTGTTTTTGACAGGTGAACTGTCACCAGTGTCCACATCATGGGTACACCAGTTTGTCTGACCAGGGGTCAAGGAAGAGAGCTTTGCATACTGCTGCAAGACTTGCTTGCAATCAGTCTGCTGTTGGGCAGAGAGGGTGTCTGAAAAGACAACTCCATCCACTGACCCATCTTTTGGGCTGTATGAGAGGAGGTCAGGGAGAGGTTCACTCTCTGTCTCATGATCCTCATCAGTCACCATCAGCATGGTGATGTCAGCCCTGTCATGAAAGAGCTTCAGGCGGTTCACATGGATAACCCTTTTGGGTGTCCTGCTTGTGCCCAGGTCAACCAAGTAGGTGACCTCACTCTTTTTTTCTAGGATAGGGTAAGGGCCACTCCATTTGTCCTGGAGTGCCCTTGGTGCCACTGGCTCAAATACCCACACCTTTTGCACAGGTTTAAATTCAACCAGTGCAGCTTTTTGGTCATACCAGTGCTTCGGAAGCTCCTGGCTGGCCTCAAGATTTTTGGATGCCTTTTCCATGTACTCAGCCATTCTGGACCTTAGGCACAGCACATAGTCCACAATATCTTGTTTGGGTTCTTGGAGAGGCCTCTACCAACCCTCTATTACAAGACAGAGTGGTCCCCTCACAGGATGGCCAAACAGAAGTTCAAAGGGGGAAAACCCTACTCCCTTCTGTGGCACCTCTCTGTAAGCGAAAAACAGGCATGGTAAGAGGACATCCCATCTCCTTTTGCGTTTTTCAGGGAGCCCCATAATCATGCCTTTCAATGTCTTGTTGAATCTCTCAACAAGGCCATTGGTTTTTGGGTGATAGGGTGTAGCAAACTTGTACTGCACTCCACACTCTTTCCACATGAGTTTTAGGTAAGCAGACATGAAGTTGGAACCTCTGTCTGAAACCACCTCCTTAGGAAACCCTACCCTGGTGAAGACATCAATGAGGGCCTTCGCTACTGCAGGAGCTGTAGTAGTCCTAAGGGGAATTGCCTCAGGGTACCTAGTGGCATGATCCACTACCACTAGAATGAATTTGTTCCCTGATGCTGTGGAAGGTTCAAGTGGACCCACTATGTCCACACCTACCCTTTCAAAGGGAACCCCCACCACAGGTAGTGGTATCAGGGGGGCCTTTGAGGGGCCACCTGTCTTGCCACTGGCCTGACAAGTGACACAGGAGCTGACAAACTCCTTTACGTTTAGAAGCATCTGGGGTCAGTAAAAGTGGCTAACTAGCCTTTCCCAACGCTTGGTTTGGCCCAGATGTCCAGCTAGGGGGATGTCATGAGCTAAAGTTAGGAGAAACTCCCTGTACTTCTGAGGCACTACCACTCTCCTAGTGGCTCCAGGTTTGAGGTCTCTGGCCTCAGTGTACAGTAGTCCCTCTTCCCAATAAACTCTGTGGGTACCACTGACATCTCCCTTTTCCTGTGCAGCAGCTTGCTGCCTCAGGCTTTCAAGAGTTGGACAGTCCTGCTGTCCAAGGCACAGCTCTTCCCTAGAGGGTCGCCCTGGGCCTAAGAGTTCAACCTGGTAAGGGTCAAGCTCCATGGGCTCAGTTCCCTCTGGGGTGTCCAAGTCCTCTCCCTGAGGAGAGGGGTCCTGATCCTTTTGCTGTACAGAAGCTGGTCCCCCAGTCTTCCTACCTTTTCTCATGGAAGGTGGGGCCATACTTTCAGGCTCCAACACTTCTTTTTCACCCTGTCTCTCGCTCTGTGCTCTTGTTTTTACACACACCAATTCAGGGATATCCAGCATTTCTGCATGGGTTTTCAGTTCAACCTCAGCCCATGCTGAGGTTTCCAGGTCATTGCCAAGCAGACTTGCAGCTGGTAGCTTTGGAGGGACCACTACCTGTTTCAGGCCAGTAACCCCCCCCCCCAGTCTAATGTCACCATAGCCATTGCATGGTTAGTGGTAACACTGTCAGCATTGGTGACTGGGTAAGTTCTCCCAATCAAGTATTGCTTAAGGGAAACCATAGTGACACTGGCACCTGTATCCCTCAGAGCTTCTATCCTAGTTCCATTAATCCAAGGGTATTGTAAGTACTTTTTAAGTTGGGTGGCCACACAGCTACAGTGGCAAACTCAACTTCCCCTTCTGAAACTAGAACTGCTTCAGTGTGCAACCCAATTTTCTCTTGGCACACTGTTGATCCCATCTGGAGACTTGCTACCCCAGGAGTAGCTGTAGTAGGACTAGGGGCCTTCTTGTTTGGGTAAGCAGCATCTCCAGTTAAGTGTCCCAACTTCTTACAGTTGTTACACCAGGCATTTAAAGGATCAATTGGACTGGGAAGAGTTTTGGGACCCACCCCCCTGTGCAGGTTTTTGGGGCCCTTTAGGAGACTCAGGCTTTTTATCTTGGGGATTCTCACCACCTTTCCTCTGGGGAGGTTTTGTAACCCCTTTCTTTTGGTCACTCCCAGTGGTTGTTTTTGTCACCCTTGTTTTGACCCAGTGGTCTGCCTTCTTTCCCAATTCTTGGAGAGAAACTAGAGATAGGTCTACCAAATGCTGATGTTACTTTTCATTAGTGCAATTACTTAAAATATGTTCTTTTATAAACAGATTGTAAAGTCCATTGAAATCATGCACATTGTGTTCAGTTAACCAACCATCTAGTGTTTTAACTGAGTAGTCTACAAAGTCAATCCAGGATTGGTTTTGTGAGCTCCCCTGAATCTAATTCTATATTCCGCAGTTGTGAGTCCAAATCTCTCAATCAGAGTTCTCTTCATGTGGTCATAAGACCCAGCAACTGCCCCAGAAAGGGTCAGGAGTCTGTCTCTGCAGTTACCAGAGAACAGTCCCCAAAGGAGTGCCCCCCAGTGTGACTTCTTCACTTTTCTCATTTCACAAGCCCTCTCAAAGGCTGTGAACCATTTTGTTATATCATCAATCTCTTCATATTTAGGGACAATCCCTTTGGGGATTTTAGGATCATAAGATTGCTCTTTATCCTTATTGAGTACATTGCTGCCACCATTGATGGGTGCTAGGCCCATTTCTGCTCTCTCCCTTTCTAGAGCCAGCAACCTGGTCTCTAGATCCAGTCTTTTGGTCAGCCTTGCTAAAAGGCTGTCCTCCTCATTGATACCAAAGGGGATGATGGACGGAGCGTTTGAGCTAATCAAACACTCACCCCCAGTCAACTGATCTGGGTTTAATCCATCATCATTCTTTAGCTCACTCCACCACCCCAGTTCAGACATGGCCATATGTAAATCAGTCTGACCCTGTGCCTCATGGGAACAGTCCAGCCCGAACTGCCAAGCCATGTCTTCCCTGGACCGGAAACAAGCATCCTGGGACCGGTTTCTGGCTATTCAGCCGTCATCAGCCAGGCTTGCTTGAATCCAGTGGCAAAGTGAGCAAGGGACCCACGTCTGGGCTTACCCTGCCAACCTCATTGAGGCTGTCCTCAATGTCCTCAGTGGTACCTGATCCACCTGTGTGGGATCTAGGTACTGAGAATTTGATTCTTGGAGTCAAGGGTGCTTGGACCCTTTTCGCCCTAGGAAGTGGAGGGGGTTGATCTACCAGGTCATCCCCTTCCCCTCCTTCATCATCTGACTGGTCTTCACCATTTTCAGAAGGGTGGTCCTTAGCATACCCAGCCAACAGCTCTGGGAGTTTTTGTTTGGTGGGATGGGACCCCATGGCTATGTTTTTAATTTTACATAGGGACCTTAACTCCTTGAAAGACAAGTGAAGGTAAGGGGTGAGGTCGAGCTCCTCAACCAAGTCCTCTATGTCATTGTGGTTATTTTCGCTAACAGCTGGGATCTTGTTTTGTGACATAGTTAAAAAAAACTTCTAACCCCTGTAACCCCAGCTAAAGTGACTTTTAGTTTTCTAAAATTGTAAAGGGACTTAACCAAGTCCCTAAAAATACTTTTAGAAATTTTGCAAAAATGCCAATTTGAAAAAATCTGAATTCTAAAGACAATTTAAGAGTTATGTTGTGTGATCAGGTGGTAACCAAGTAGTCCAACAAATGCAAAGTTGTATATCCCACCGCTGATCCACCAATGTAGGAAGCTGCCTCTGTATATACTATACCAAAGTGAGGTATAGTGTGCACAGAGTCCAGTGGATCCCCAAAGGTAGGCAGAGGTAAAGTTAGATAGCACCTCACTCTCTATTTGTGGTAGTGTGGCCGAGAGTAAGGCAGTATCAGAGGACAGTGTTAAGCATTTGTTGTACACACTCAGTCAGCAAATGAATTCACACACTCAAAGACTGAACTTCAGACCAATTGTCTTTGTATCAAAAATATTCTTTTAGTTATTTTATTTCCTAGAACCAAGCAAGCCTGGCACAGGTAAGCAATAAATACTTTACAGTAGTAATGCAGTTTGTAAACAGTTTGAATTTAAATTGTATATGCACTCTGTTTTGACTTACAGTATGGTTTCAGAGAAATGCAATACTTTGTAAATACAGTACATAGACTTGAATGGGCTTTTCAGTAAGATTACAGGTAAGTTACTTTTGGATTAATTTTCTTACTCAGAGTAGTATACCTGGATACTACTCTGGGACATTTCCTGTAGACAGGTAAGTAAAATCGTTTTTGTTAAACAGTACAATTTTAAAGAATTTCTTTAGGTTTTCAAACTCCACACTTAGAAATTTTTCACAGAAAAACAGTCAACGTTATCCTAAGGAGGAAAATAGTATTATCGGTTTTGAGGTAAGTATTTGGTAGTGGGAGTTGAGGTTCTGGGGGTAGACTCAGGGCTCCCCCAGGGTCAAGGATACACTCTAGTTACACCCTCAGCAGCACTAGGGTGCCCGGGTGCAGAGTGCTGAGGCCCAATGTTATCCAATAGGGGATAGGGGGCCTCCGGTTGGTGGCTGCTGACGAGCAGGCCACTTGGTTGTGGGAGCAAAGCTCCTGGACTTTAGCTCAGGGCAAATGGGGAAAAAAGTAGCACCAAAGGTGCACCCTGAGCGGCACTAGGGCGGCCAGGTGCAGGGTGCTGTTTCGACATCGGGCGCCTCGTTGTTTTCAATGGGGAACCTCCAGTTTGCAAAGGCACTGCAGGATTGGGGACGAAGTTCTTCTGGGTGCGACCACCACTTCGAGAGGTAAGTTGGGAAGTTAGGGGTTGGTTAGGCACCGTCGGTTTGGCCACCCAAGGCCGTGGGACATCGGGTGCAGGGGTGCCTTTTGGGGTTGGATCTTCTTACCATCTCCTGGTCGCGGTTGGGGGACCTTCCGGATTTAGGCTGCAGGTGTCGGCTGGAGGCTTAAGGCAGGTCAGGAGTTGCCGGATCTTGGGTCAGGATCACCAGGGGGACCTCCTCGTGGGGTTTGCCCACTCGAGCTCGGGCCGTGGACAGTGGTTGCAGAGTGGGGCGGAACCGCGGTGTCTAGCCGGAGCCAGAGGTTGCAGATGAACAAATCCGGTGTTCACGGGAGACAAAGTCTTTGTGGTTGAGGCAGGCAGGTTGCTGGCTGCAGGACACACTGGGATTTCGCAGGAGCAGGTTCGAGGTGGAGACAGGCCGGTAGGGCTGGGGCCAAGTCAGTGGACTTCTTCCTCTTGTTAGCTGCTGCACGCCTGTTCGGTCCTTCTTCTTCTTCTCCTTGTAGTTTCTTCTTGTCTGAGGAAGCAAGGTTCAGGGGTGCCCCTAAATACTAGATTTAGGGGTGTTACAGGTAGGTAAAAGGCAGGGACCAATGGGTCCCTTCCCTGGGTTGGGTACACCCCCTATTATGCCACCCTCCAGTGGGAGGGGGCATGAGCCTGTCCCTGGTCGGCTGAGTCCCCCCATCTGCAAGATGGTGGGGACTGGGAGTTGTGCTTCACCTCACCTCCCCCACCTGAGGGGTGGAGTTGGCAGAGGTGGGCACACCTCTCTTCCTCACTTGTTTTTCCTGCCAGTTCTCCCGCCCAAAGTGGGGGTCAGAACCAGTGGGGACCAGTTGCTGAAAGCAGCAAGTGGCCTGGGGAAGCTCACAAAGGTGGCAAGCCTTTGAAGCCTCCCCTTCGTGAACCCTGCCCATCCTGGGGGAGGAGGCTTGGCACCTCGTCCCAGGATGTGCATTCTTTCAGGCCCCAGAGAGCAGCAGGCTCTCGACCCAGGGGTCCAGAAACAAGTCTGGTGGTGGCAGCTGAAAGCAGCCACTCAGCCTGGACACTAGTGGTGGGTTAGTTTTCAGGGGCATCTCTAAGATGCCCTCTGTGTGCATTTTGCATTAAATCCCACACTGGCATCAGTGTGGGTTTAATGTGCTGAGAAGTTTAATACCAAACTTCTCAGTTTTCAGTGTAGCCATTATGGTGCTGTGGAGTTCGTAATGACAAACTCCCAGCACCATATACTCTTAATGGCAGCACTGCACTTACAATGTCTAAGAATGTACTTAGACACTGTAGGGGTACAGGGCTCATGCACCTGTGCCCTCACCACTGGTATAGTGCACCCAGCTAGAGGGGTGACTGATCTATGCCAGGGCAGTGGGTTGTAGGCATGGCACAGAGAGATGTGTGCCATATCGACTCTTCACTTTGTTCTGCAGCCTGCAAAGGGATTGTGTGTGTGTAAGGGTACTGGACCTCTAAGGGTGGCACAATAAGTGCTGCAGCCCTTAGAGGCCTTCTCTGGTCACAGTGCCCTGGGTACCTGTGGTACCATTTACCATGGGCTGACCTGTGGCCAGAGATGCCAATTGGGTTTAGGCTTCAATGCAGTTGTAGGGAAAGAACATAGGCCCTGGGTACCTGATTAGCAGGAGCCCAGGGCACACTCAGTCAAAGCACATCAGCAATTCAGCAAAAAGTGGGGGCAACCATGCAGAAAGAGGGCACTTTCTCACAACATAACATTGCCCCCACCCCCCAAGAAAATAGCCACAGTCTTTCTGCCCCCCCTGGGGGCATATCAGGGCAAACCCCCCCCGATTCCCCCCCAGGGTGGCAGAAAGCCTACTAGGCACGGACTTTACTCGGGAGAATGAGGGGAACGCTGTGGGGTAGGACATTTGTGCCGGCACAGTGATTCCACACAAAAATATGTGGAAAATGTGTTTTTTTCAGCTACATTTGAGGTTTGCAGGGGATTCTGGGTAGGAAAACATTGGGGGATCCACGCAAGCCATACATTGCTGGACTCCCCCGGGTGTCTAGTTTTCAGAAATCTGTGGGTTTGGTAAGTTTCCCAAGATGGCCGCCAAGCCTGGGGCCAAAAACCCAGGTAACCCACATGCAAAACCAGGTTCTAGAACTTTCCATCACTGAAATGTAAGGAAAATTAGGTTTTTTTACGATAAACTTTGAGGTTTGCAAGGGATTCTGGGTAACAGAACCTGATGAGAGCCAGACAAATCACCCCATCCTGGATTCCCCTGGGTGTCTAGTTTTCAAAAATGTATAGGTTTGCTGGGTTTCCCTAGGTGCCAGAGGAGCTAGGGTTCAAAATCTACAGCTAGGCACTTTGCAAAAAAAGGGTCTGTTTCCACTGTGAAAATGTGGTGTGTTTGCGTTGCATTTTGGGCCGTTTCCTGTCGCGGGCACTCAGCCTACCTACACAAGTGAGGTACCAGTTTTCTCTGAAGACTTCGGGGACTGCGGGATAGGCGGAATTTTGTGGATCCATGCAGATTCCAAAACTTTCCACCACAGAAATGTGAGGAAAATGTGATTTTTTTTTACAAAGTTTGAGGTTTGCAAGGGATTCTGGGTAACAGAACCTGGCGAGAGCCAGACAAGTCACCCCATCCTGGAATCCTCTGGGTGTCTAGTTTTCAAAAATGTATAGGTTTGCTAGGTTTCTCTAGGTGCCGGCAGAGCTAGGGTTCAAAATCTACAGCTAGGCACTTTGCAGAAAAAGGGTCAGTTTTCACTGTGAAAATACGGTGTGTCCACGTTGCATTCTGGGCCGTTTCCTGTTGCAGGCACTAGGCTATCCACACAAGTGAGGTACCATTTTTCTCAGAAAACTTTGGAGAATGCAGGGTGGGTGGAATTTTGTGGATCCACGCATAGTCCTGAACTTTCTACCACAGAAATGTGAGGAAAATGAGGTTTTTTTTGACAAAGTTTGAGATTTGCAAGGAATTCTGGGTAACAGAACCTGGTGAAAGCCAGACAAGTCACCCCAGACTGGATTCCCCTGGGTGTCTAGTTTTCAAAAATGTATAGGTTTTCTAGGTTTGCCTAGGTGCCGGCAGAGCTAGGGTTCAAAATCTACAGCTAGGCACTTTGCAAAAAAAGGGTCAGTTTTCACTTTAAAAATGAAGTGTGTCCACATTGCGTTTTGAGCCGTTTCCTGTCGCGGGCACTTAGGCCTACCCACACAAGTGAGGTACCATTTTTATCGGGAGACTTAGGGTAATACAGAATTGTAGAGCAACTGTTATTACCTATTGACTTTTGATGCATTTCTGCCTTCCAAATGAAAGACAATGTGTAAAAAAAAATCACTTTGAAAGATTTCATATAATTCTCATGCTAGTATGGGTACTCACAATTTTGGAAATGTGCAAATAGCTACTGTTTCTAAACTCTATATTTTGTTCCAATTTCAGAAATACATAGGTGTCTTTCATCCTGATTTTTCACTGTATATATTTTCCCAAATGAATTGCTATATACCCAGTACATAATAAAAAAACCATTGCAAGATGCTGCTCAGTTATTGGCTCTGGGTTCGCAGGGTTCTTGGTGAACCTACAAGTACTATATATCCCCACAACCAGAAATGTCCAGCAGATGTAACGGTATATTGCTTTTAAACATCTGTCATAATTAGAAGAAGTTACAGGTGAAAACATTGGCACAAATGGCTGTTTTTTTCAACTCATTTTCAATATTTCCTATTTTCAACTGTCAGTTTCTATAAAGAAACCTTGAAGGATCTACACAAATGACCCCTTGCTGAATTCAAAATGTTGTCTACTTTTCTAAAATGTATAACTTTCCAGGATCTATCATTGCTTTCATACCCATTTCTACCATTAACTGGAAAAAGGTTGAAAGCACATAAAATAGCAAAAATAGGCTATGTCCCAGTAAAATGCCAAAACTGTGTAAAAAATGTTGGTTTTCTGACAAAAGTCTGTCAGTCCCTGAAATCTGGAAAAATTGTGATTTCAGCCGCAGAAACCCTTTGTTGATACCATTTGCAGGGAAAAAAAACAGACGTTTTCATTTGCAGCACTTTTTTCCCATTTAAAAAAAAATTTAGCTGTATTTTGGCTAATTTCTGGGTCCACTCCAGGGGAATCCACAAACCCTGGGTACCTTTAGAATCCCCATGATTCTGGAAGAAAAGCAAATTTAGCGTGGATACCTTATGTGGTCAAAAAGTTACAGGGGCCTAAGCACAAACTACCCCAAATAGCCAAAAAAAGGCTTAGCCCAGGGGGGGGGGAAAGGCATAGCAGCGAAGGGGTTAAATGGGGCTAGAGGTGTAATGTCCTACCTCCGATATGCCGCTACTCCGTCATACTGTCAGAGAACATTTTTCTTCAACTAAGACAAAGGGGGCTCTGTCAACAGAACATTTAATTTCTGCCCATCTCTAAATGAAATGCGCTGACTTTGGTGGACAGTTTACTCCATCTCGTTTGAGATCTAGTACCCTGTCGACAGTCTCTAAATTGGACCCTTAGTTCCTGCTGTCTTGCTGAAAAAAATCTTCAACATTTTTTAAAATAAGGCTCAAAATTGTTCAATCCACACTGTTTCTTCTCAGAGACATCGGAGCCCCTTTGTTCGGCTGGATCTCATGAAAGACCTGTATGTGCGGTGCAAGAGTGTATGAACCAGCACTGCGACATATCAATATGAACGCTGCATCTACCATTAGTTGCTCAGTTAGTTTGTTATGCCGCCACCCCACCCGCAGCCTTGCTTGCAGACTCGCCCACAGCCTTGCTTGCAGACCTGCCCGCAGCCTTGCTTGCAGACCCGCCCGCAGCCTCATACACACGCCCCGCTTGCCGACACATGTCAGCAGGCGAAGGCGGCACTTAGGGCATTCAAAATGGGGTGGTTTATGACACGCGTTCAATCATGGACCCCCGCTTAGTCTCCCTCGGTTCCCTGAGATTACACAATACTTACCTGCATTCCAGATAACGCGCTGGAGAGCAGGAATGTTCTTGGTGTTTTCCTATCAACCGCTTCCCGTGTTCTTCTCTTCCGGGTCTCAGCTCTTCTTCCGGGGCATGCCACGTTATTGACGTTCCCTCGCTCGCTGCCATGTTTCTTGCATTTCCTTCTGGGCAGCTTTCCCCTTACGTTGTTCTTCCTGTTTCTGCAAAGTAGGAATAGAGAAAAGATATTTTGAAGAATCCTAGCTGCCAGCCTATAGTAGGATTATATATACCTAAGCATTTTTTTAATTATACTTATCTGATTTCCCATTTCTTTAGTTATGTGGAGTTAGTTCTCTGCCTTGATTGTTTTCTGCATCTTCTCTTATGATGTGAAATAAGAGAATGGTATCAGGCACTTATTTGTGAATTACTTGGTTATCCTATCCTGACCTAGCACCATTTTGTGCAACATTTTTCTCTTCTTTTATCCTGTCTAGGAAAAAAGTTTTTTTTGTTTTTTCCTAGTTTTTTAGGATAATATATGTTTTCGTGGGTCTAATGAATCCAGATGGGGGTCTCCGTTAAGGTTGGTATTGTTCACACTTCTCATTGTTTAATGCTTAAATTCTGCAGTCCTAATGATTAATCTTCATGCTTCTACCTTTTGGATACCACTGTGTCAGTCTCGAGTTCTAGTTGTTCATATCTTCCTTTGTACTACAAGCAGAACATTCAACAGGTATTACTTCTACATTAGACACACGTTCCTATATATCACTCTCGTAGTTATAGGGACTTACTTACCTTTTGTACTTTTACCCATTAGGAAACACATGCAACATCACACCGGACGGACCATCGGATTCTACTCCTTCTCCCTTTCCTTGTTTTGTTTCCCCTCTTCCCCACCTTCTCCTCTTTTGCTTTGACTTTGGTGGGTAAGGGAAGTTGGGATCCAGCATCTGTTCCTTCCACTTCGCCCCTGCGGAAACCCCAGGTGAGCCTCACATAGTTATTGCCCTTGGATCATTAACCCCTCTGCTGGGGAGCACAGACGATTGAGACAAATGAGGAATAACCTAGTTCAGTACTTGCAGACTCCATTTCCTCCACCCTCTCTGTTAGTTTCCTATGGTCTGTGCGGAGCAGGTTAACCTCCACGGCGACTGAGTCAATCTTGGCCTCTAGTGACATTTTGATGTCCAGTACAGCCAGCGGTATCTACTCGAGTTCTCCTGAATGCTTCTCTTGGTTGGAATCCAGGAGGGTCAGCTGTCACTGGCCATGTTAACCTCTCAGCAATGTCTTCTGTTGCAAGAGAGGAGGGATTCCTGGGCTTGAATTTCACCATATTCAGCCTCTGGAGTGGGAAGGCCTTTCCAGTTAGTATCAGTATAGGGCCTGCCCTCTAGGCACCATGTAGTTGATACTGTCACAGTGTGTGCCCCCTCCACTGTATGAATCACAGTAGGTAGGAAGGATATTGAGCCATCTCACTAGGTGCTGCGTAGTTCTTGAGGTTGCAATCTGTGCCTCACATTTCACTGTGTGATCTGGTGTAAGTTGAGAGGACTACTCGGAGCGCAAGTACGTCTGAGTCTTAATAGGGCAGCCTAGGAGTAACCATGAAAGCCTGCTGCTCTCCCCGTCTCTTTCACCTGAGCCCTCACCAGCATATGAGGAAAGGGTTCATGACATCGTTATGTAGCTGGCCCCCACTGGTAGTCGTGTGGCACTGTTAGCTGTCTGCCCTTGTGGGCAACAATGCCTGACCCCCTTTGCCACAGTACTGCAAAGGATGCAACTCTTACATGGCAGTGAAGAAGTAGTTATGCCTCATGAACCTGAAGTATGCACTACTATCCCCGCCAAATTGAGAGTAGTGGAAGGGGACAGGACCCACTTTTTTCAGTCCTCTGAGGAGGCCTTGGGAGTGGCTACAGACCAAAATGATTCCACGCCCCACAGAAGAAGATCAGTTGTCACTGGACTGCATCAGAGATGCAGGAGAAAAAAACTGTGTCACCAAAGAGCCGACCGACCGAGGCCCAGGGTGGCATAGAATGAGCATAGGTGGTGACACAAATATTGCAACATGACAATAATCCTTTCAATTTGCTGTCCTCAGATCATGGTTTGGAAACTGGCATTGAAACTGATGCATCAGATGCAGCACAGTATCAGGGGCCAGAACTGACACCCAGATTAGCAGAGGATATTGCTTGAACATCGCTGGGTGGTAGCACACCTTTAAAATGTATCTGGGTAGTGCCCAGCCATCACCCTTCAACAGTAATTGCAACCACGCTTGAGAGATGTAGGCAACACTCAGTGCTGATCAGGGTGGGAATGATGGGAAGATAGGTCATGGGGCCGCTGGAAATACAAAATGTAGATTGATACGACCTTCAGGGGGTCACTTTGCGGGGTATCTTCAAGATACAGAACACATAGCAGGTAATGGACAGCAAAATGGCCAAAACGCCGACTTATATTATACTGACTTGGTAAATTCAGGGAATGGACACACCCTGTAAAAGACAAGTTGTATACACACATCTTTGATGACAGGGAATTCATGTAGCATGTTTTCAAGAGACGCACTTAACTAGCGCAGAACTGAGTAAAATATGTAACAAGTGGGGGGCCCGAAATTCAAAACTATACACTCGGCATGCACCAGGGGAACACTAATATGGGTGCCACTGGTGGTCCCTTTGAGGAAAACCACAAGCAAGCTAGAGCCGGAGGGTAGATATGTTTTGATTGAGGGATGACTGGATGGAGACCCCTTGACCATAGCAGTGGTGTACACACCAAGCATATATCATGCAGGTTTTCTCACAAGGCTGACTGCTGTATTGCTACATGATCCGTGGTTGCCCTGCATTTGGGGGGGGGGTACATTTTAACTGTGTCCTTGCCATAGACGAAGATTGATCAACACTCTTTCTGCAAGGGGCTAGCTGTAGAACGACATTGCAATGCTCTTCTCAATAGGTGGCAAATGTATGGATGAAAGAGGTGTGTCGATTGCGGTACCCTTCCATTCTGAATACTCATTGTACTCCACAATGCACCACTTACATACAAGACTGGATCTGTCCCTATGTACCACTTTGCTTCACAATAGAAATAGTAGACATAGATTATTTGGCCAGACCATTTCTGACCATAACCCATTAGAATTAAAAATTCACAGGGGCAGGTAAAGAGCCAAAATTCCCACATGGAGATTCTGAATGGAGGTTCTACAAGATGCACCCTTCAGGGACAACATAGGCATATCTTGCAATACTTTACAGAAAATGAACATGCACTATTGTAACATTAGATTACTGCAATAATGGGTCAGATTCCAATGATAAAAAAAGCATTAGGTTAAGGCGATAAATGAGAACATAGAAGATGACAGCCTTTAGAAATTAACCTGATCTTATGCAAGGACTTAGTACACCAAATAAATATTGACAGCCTCCATGTATTCCATTGTCAAGACCCATGGTTAGAAGAGCCAAACTCTGTTCTTGACCGAACCTATAAAGTATCTACTGACCGTGTCCCATCCTCCCTTTTTTAATTCTTGCTTTCTTATCCCTGATTGCTGTATTGCTACATGATCCGCGGTTGCCCCGCATTTGGGGGGGGTACATTTTAACTGTGTCCTCGCCATAGACAAAGATAAATCAACACTCTCTCTGCAAGTGGCTAGCTGTAGGACGGCATTGCAATGCTCTTCTCAATAGGTGTCAAATGCATGGATAAAAGAGGTGTGTCGATTGCGGTACCCCTACTAATGGGAATATTCATTGTACTCCACAATGCAATAATAATAGGGGAGAGGATGTAGCCTTACTGCTAGAGCGGTCGCCCTCGAAGCTGGGGAACCGGGTTCGAGTCTCGGCAACATAGCTCAACATCCTGTGATTATCGGCAAATCACTTAATCTCCCCGTGCCTAACAAAAATGAATGTGTCCTTCTGTAATGAAACTGGTGCTCATGTAAAGCGCTCTGATACCCGATGTCTCAAGTCTAGTTCGCGCTATATAAAACTCTAAAAAAAACAATTATTTTTAAAAATAACATTTTTTTCTGTTTTGAAGCATGGTAGAGGTTAACTCAGCTTAGATTCTGTTTATTGAAAGTGGGCTGTAATACATGTTGTTAGAAATTGGGTTTCTGGTTTGCAGAGGTATGCACCCTGTCCAAGCAGGAACCAAAATCGTAGTCAAGGTAAGTCACACCATACCTGAAATTATCCTGTGCTCGCCCTCTGGTAACTTGGCTCAGAGCAGTCAGGCTTAACTCGAGGCAATGTGTAAAGTATTTGTGCAACACTTCATACAATACCACAGTGAAAACACTACAGAAAGACTCCACACCAGGTTTGAAAAAAAGATTATGAATTTACAAATAAATCAAGATCAAAACGACAAACATCCAATGTGTAGAAGTCGAGATATGTATTTTTAAATATTAAAGTAAAAATAGCACTTAGAAGCAAGTAAAGAAAGAGTTAATTGGTTGTGCTGGACCGGGACAAAGTCAAGAGCTCAGGCCAACCACCATGAAGCTTGAGCTGGATACAGAACCCACTCAGGACCCACTGAGCAAAAGTACCTTGATCCTGGTCGCAAAAGTGAGATGCGTCGGTGATTTCCATGCAGTTGAGGTGTTGCACCGTGTTTCTCCATGCAACTGGGGCAATGCATCGGTTCCGTGAGTGAAGCATTGGTTCCGAAATGTGTGGGTTCTAAATGCAATGCACCAGATCTCTCCGCACTGTAGAGGCGATGCGTCGATCTTGTCCATGCAGTGGCGGCGATGTGTCGGTTCCTAAGTGGTTGTTCTGAGTGCGATGCGGTGGCTCCTAGTGTAATGTGCCAGTCTAGTTCCTGCAACAGCAGCAATGGGTCGATTCTGCTCTTGCAGCAGAGAATGCATTGGTTCTTCTGCAACAAACCCCTAGGTCAACTTCCAATGGTGCAGGACTGGGGTGGCAGCACTTGGCAAGACAGACTCACAAGCAGATGAGCCCAAGGGTTGGAAAAGGAAGGTTCTAAGTCTTTTGTATCCCTGAAACTGAGGCAGCAGGAGGCAAGCCAGCAAGCCCTTGGAGTCACTCTGGGTTCAAGTGATGCAGGTCCATTCCTTCTCACCCAGGAAGGGTAACAGCAGGAAGCAGGGCAGCTCAGCAAGGCAAGAACAGAGCGAGGTAGAGTCCAGCAAAGTAGCAGTCTAGCAGAGTGGCAGTCCTTTCAGTAGCACAACAGTTCTTATTCCTGGCAGAGGTCCAGAAGTGTACTGATTTGGTAGTGCCAAAAGTCCAGTGCTTATACCCAGTGGTTCCTTTGAAGGGTGGGATACTTCAAAGAAAGCTTTGAAGTACACATAGGTTTTCCCTTCCTGCCCTGGCCCCAGGCACACTACAGGGGGGTAATCACTCTTTTGTGTGGGGACAGGACATAGCCCTTTCAGGTGTAAATGTCAGCTCCTCCCTCCCATCCTGCTCAGGATGGTCCATCTGCATGCAGATGACCACTCAGGCACACCAACCCTTTCATTGTGTGTGACTATCTAGGGGGAATGCAGGAAGCTAGCTGTCACCCACCCCAGACGTGTATTCCAAAGACAGGCAGAAGGCACCAAATGGCTAAAATAAGAAAAAGGTCAACTTTATGGAATTCAAAATCCAACTTTACCATAAGTTGTTCTTTTAAATTGTTAGTTCAGTGACTCTATGTCTATCTCTTCACAACTGAGAATTACACTTAAAAGATGTAATAAGGTAATCCCAATGTTATCCAATCAGAGAGATAGGCATTGCAGTACTGAAAAATTAAACTGGAGTTTTTCACTACCAGGACATGTAAAACTTAAAAATGCATGTCCTGCCTTTTAAACATATAGCACCCTGCCCTGTGGGTAGATAGGGCTAACTTTAGGGGTGACTATATAGATGAAATGGGGAGGTTTAGGCCAGGCAAGAGGGTTACCTTGCAGGTCGAAGTGGCAGTTTAAAACTGCACATACAGGCTCTGCAATGGCAGGCCTGAGCCATGGTTAGAGGGCTTCTTAAGTAGGTGCACAATGAGTACTTCTGGACCACTAGTATCATTTAACTTACAGACCGCTGGCACATGCAGTGTACTTTACTAGGGGCTTATAAATAAATTAAATATGCCAATTGTAAATAAGCCAAAGTTACCATGTTTAGGGGAGAGAGCACAAGCATTTTAGCACTGGTCAGCAGTGGTAAAGTGCACAGAGTCCTAAAACCAGCAAAAATGTGTTTAAAAAAATGGAGAGAGGCAGGCAAAAATGTTGGGCAAAACCACCCTAAGGCTCAGTCTAACACATGTGTATGCATTTTCCGTAATTAAACAAAAACAAAGAAGCACATACAAATAATAGAAATAACTAGGCATTGGAAGAGAAATTTACTCCACTCACAGAGTTTGGGGAATTTGGGAACCCCCCATGGAATGCAGAGTTCCTGATAAATTCCGCCTTCCGCCACGTAGCAGAGTTTTTTTTCTGTTGGCGTGAGCAAGGCCTGTTTTGGTGCACGCTAGCGATTGCAATGAGACTTGACGGCCTCTAGCGAGCTCGCATGAGAATTGGAGGCCCCTAGCACAGATTCCAGCACTTTGTCATGACATTGGCGAGTGCAAACGACCGCCGCTGCACCTAGAGCAGATTCTCTACTCAACAAGCCGCTAAATGTACCAGAAAAGGTGCTTTAAAGTTACCTTTCTACGTCAATAGTCCATTCAGGTTGTTTTTTATTGCTAGAAGCCTTTTTAGCCTTTTTTCCCAAAAATAAGGAAGTGCCCCAGAGACTCCATCTTCCTGTTTCTGTCCAGCAGGCTCCTCCCAGTGCTTTGTCCATCTCCTAGACACTTTCCACTTGTATTTGGAGCTGGAAGGATCACTCTCTTTGCTGCATATATACCATTGCATTTAAGGGCTTTACTTTTGAGATTTCACAAGTAAGTTAAAAAATTATTGCATAAGGGAGTTGTTTGTTTGATAGAGGGCATGCACCAGTATTTATTTGTACTTATATTCTATTTTTAAAATTCATTGTGATAGGTGGCCTGCAGTATCATTAGGGACCTAGTTATATTTTTGCATGTAATTTTTCTTCTTTTGTAAAGGAACCATGTTGCACAGTTCAGTATAATTTTTCCATGTTTGTTTAATTTGCAATATTTATTTATTTTACTATGTAGCCTAGTCTTCTGGGGCTGGGATGACATTCAATTAAAAAAATGTGGTGTTTGTTTTGTATTTCATGTTAAAAAGTTTATATGTGGGCTAATATTTAATGTCTTGGGGGGATGTGTGGTGACTTTTGTAACATTTTTATAGCTCAGTTAATTTTTGTTTTTGTCATTGCTGAATTAAGTGTAGTATTTTCTTCAGTGTTACCAATGCCTCCTTTGTCTGTCCAGTGTGTATGTGTTTCCCATAGGCCACCATTTGTCTTTGTTCTCCATGCCATGTGGCCAGGGGCCATTTCATTTAGTCAGTGTCCATAGGCCTGCATGTGTTATTTGTTTTCCATGGCTCCTTGCTTGTTGTTCTTTGACCATGTGGCCAGCGACCATTTTGTGTAGCCAAATGTGTGCTTTTACCATATGTCTGAATGTGTTCTTTGCTGTAGCCATGCCTCCTTGCTTGCTGTTTGACCATGTGGTTGGTGACCATTTTCTGTAGCCAGCCAGTGTGCTTTTGCCATAGGCCTGCATGTGTTCTTTGCTGTGCTCATGCCTCCTTGCTTGCTGTTGTTGTTTGACCATGTGGTCAGCAGCCATTTTGTGTAGCCAGCCAGTGTGCTTTTGCCATAAGCCTGCATGTGTTCTTTGTTGTGGCCATGCCTCCTTCCTTTCTGCTTGACCATGTGGTGGGGCCTATTTTGTATAGCCAACCAGGGTGCTTTTGCCAAAGGCTTGCATGTGTTTTTTGCTCCGGCCATGTCTCCTTGCTTGGTATTTGACCATGTGGTCAGTGGCCATTTTGTGTAGCCAGCCAGTGTGCTTTTGCCATAGGCCTGCATTGTAGGAAGGTGGAATCTGACTATATGGTTGCCCCCACTTTTTTATGGTGTTTTGCTGGTTTATGACTTAGTTGGACTGGGATCCTGCTATTCAGGGCCCCAGTCTATCTGCTTTCTCTGTAAAATGGTTTCCATGTGCCTTAGGCACATCTCTGATTGGAATCTGAGTGCCCTTATAAGTCCCTAGTATATGGTATACTATGTACCCAGGGCATAGGTACCTCAGAGGCCTACCAGGGGCTGCAGCATGTATTAGGCCACCCCTGGAAGGCCATCCAAAATGACACCACAGGTCTGCTACTGCAGCCTGGGTAAGGTGGTGCATGCACCCCTTGCTGTGATATAGGTTACCTATATCACGAAATACATACACACATATAAACCTATAAGTCACTCCTATAGCAGGCCTTATCAATCCTGAAGGCAGAGTGCTTGGTTCTTATGTGAGAGGGTGCCACTGCATGAGCAGGGCCCCTCTGCAGTGCCCAGAGTCCATTCTCTGGGGCTGTTTGTAAATGCGGTTAAACCATATACTCTTAAGTGCATTATATCCTCGCGGTAGAATGCTAACTTTGGAATGACTGCATCAAAACATGTCGTGTTTGGTGTCAAACATCTTGGAATACTACCCCCCGCCAATCCTGGCGGCGGGGGAAGCATTCCACCCTTCTAGAGGGAGAGACATGTACACACTGGTCTACCCGGTAACTTCTTCCTAAAGCCCTGGCATCACAAAATGGATGCTGCTGCCACAGACACAAGTCTGGCCTCCTGCTGCTGGACGAAACTCCGGCAGGGGAGGCCTGGACAATAGGTTTCCTGTTGCAGGGAGGTGTGACCACCTCCCAGACAGGATAATGTGTATTGGGGCTGGGCGGGAGCACCCTCTGGGTGCTTTGAAGTCCTGCACTGGGGGCACATTTGGTGTCCCTGTGCATACCCCAGTTCAAACCGGGTCAGGGGCTTCCAGCCCCTGCTTGGCGCGAACTGGACAAAGGGAAAGGGGTGTAGCCACCCCTCTGCCCTGACCCACCCATAGGTGGGGCCACAGAGTAGTCCAACCCCTAAACTTGGTATAAGTATAGGAACCCAGTCCCTAGGACTTTAGATTATCCCTGGACGAAACTCTGAAACAGAATCCTGGACCTTCGACGCTCTACTCAAGACTAGAGGACAGAAGAATCTCCCTTGGGGTCAAGGAGTGACTCCCCTGCTTGGCAGGCACCAAAGAAGCATCTGTCCGTTTTAAGAAGCGCAGACAAGTTAATTTATGTAGGAACTTTTATTAAGTTCATAAGGACAACCCCCAGATGCGTCCTCTCTCTGCAACTGCCAGCTCTCCTCCTCCAGGTCCACTCCAGAACCTGGCCTCCTGGTTACCATGGAAGGAATGCTGAGCGAGTTGCCAAGATACATGTTAAGATGCAACACATCTCCTTTCCTTAAACAACCCCAACAATTATATACAAAATAACATCACAAGAAAATAATACATATGAAGCAGAATTTGAATAGTGACATAAATGGATTCAACAACACTTTGCAATATGTTAAACAACAGATATGTCAATAAATTACATAGCAGATATGTTAATAAGTTACATAGTCATTGTGCCATTTTGGAATCATCCTGACACGTTTGTCAAAGTTCGCAACATCCGATCTCTTTTCCACATGATTGTGGCCTTCCTTTTCCAACCAGGTATTGACTTCCAATTTGTTGCACAAGGTTACACTGCGAATATTCCACACCTTGCCATCACTCAACAAAACACTATTACCCATGACCTTAGTTATGCATTTGGGTATAGACCATTTTGATAGACCTCTTTTTGTAATCCCACACTGTACGTTCTTACCCAATCTCCAGCTGCAAAAACACGACTGTTCTTTTTCAACCTGTCATTATGCCTGTGCACATACTTGTCCTGATACATCTTTACTCTGCTCTCTAAACTCTTTTTACACACCGGTCGTGAGAAGTCTTTGAACATCCAACCCGGAGCAGCTTTCGTGCCAGGCTGCCTACCTTTGAGAAGTTTAAAAGGAGACTCTTTTGTAACTGAATGTGGTGTATTACGGTAGCTCCATAACATTTCCTTCACTGCCTCTTTACAATTTCCACCACACTGTTCAGACAATTGTATACATTCTTTTAATGCCCTGTTAAACCTTTCTACAAGACCGTTTTCCCTAGGATTATAGACGGCAGTGGTGTGGTGGATAACACCCATTGTGGTAAGGTATGTCTTAAATTCATTAGATATAAACTGTGGACCATTGTCCGTAGTTAATATGTCTGGATATCCTTCTCTGCGAAAAATTCTGTCACAAAATTCAATAACATTATATGCTTTGATGTCTCCAGTAAATGCCACTTCTGGCCACTTCGAGTGATAGTCAATGAGCACTAATGCATACTTGTTACTTAGTCCCTTGACCGAAAATGGACCACAAATATCCATGGCAACCTTTTCCCATGGTCTGCTAGGAAAAATTAGTTGAAGCAATAGGTGATTCCTCTACCTTATGAGTTTTGTCACTGCACATACATTCCATGCATTCACGTACATGTTCTTCTATATTTTTGTCCATCCCTGGCCACCAAAATGTTTCTCTAGCTTTTCTCTTCATTGCTGACATACCGCCATGTCCTTCATGCAATAATTTCAATAGTCTCTTCTGCAAACTCTCCGGAACTACCAATCTACCACTCCTACGTAGCACACCGTCCACTACAGAAAGTTCTGTCCATACCGTCCAAAACTCTCCAAATTTTTTCTTGAGCAAACCATTAGAACTAGATGGATTGGACAGATCCATAATTAGTTCCTTGAAAGTGGTGTCGTTATTTACGGCTTCCTTCCACTCATCACACGATATAGCACCTTCACATGACTCAACTACACTTGCTACCACACAATCGTCATTAGAGTCAACTTCATCATCGTCACATTCTAAGGGTAAACGGGATAAACAATCGGCATTTACATTTCGAATCCCGGGAACATACTGAAGTGAAAAGTCATATCCTTGTAACCTGAATATCCATTTGGCAATTCTAGGTGTTGCTTTGGCAGCACCTTTAGTGGTAAACAATTCTATGAGTGGTTTATGGTCCGATCTTATCTCAAACCGTGTGCCCCATATGTAATTCTTGAAGTAATTTACTCCCCACCAGCATGCAAGTGCTTCTTTCTCAATGACTGAATAAGTAGCTTCCGCACCCTTCAAGGTACGGGATGCAAATGCTACTACTCGTTCGTAACCAAAATGCTTTTGCATCAGTACAGCTCCTAATCCATAAGCACTAGCATCCACAACAATTATGCTCTGATGGGAAGGATTAAATGGTTTGAGCGAAACAGCCTTAACAATTTGTTCCTTTATGGAATTAAAATCACTTTGACAGTCGTCCGACCATTCAAACTTAACACCTTTTTTCATCAATACTCTGAGCCTGTGAACCTTGTCAGCAAAATGCTGCACAAATTTGGAATAAAATTCCGTAAGCCCCAGAAAAGAACGTAATTGTTCTTTGTCTTGAGGAGATGGAGCATTTGTGATGGCATCTAGTAATTTCTTTTTCGGTTTAACTCCATCCCTGGATAAAGTGTGCCCCAAATAGTCAATTTGTTGGACACCAAATTTACACTTCTTGACTCCCACTGTTAATCCTGCATTTTGCAACTTCCCCAATGTTTTAGTTAATGTTGCATCATGTTCAATACGGTTGGACCCCCACACCAACACGTCATCTTGGAACACCAACACATTAGGTAACCCCACTAATATTCTACTCATTACTCTTTGGAAAACTGCCGACGCAGATGCTAGGCCAAATGGCATTCTAATGAATTGGAAGGCTCCTTCCGGCGTGATAAAGGAAGTAAGATGTCTGGAAGAGGAATGCAATTTTATCTGATGATATGCATTAGACAAATCGATCAGTGAAAAGTATTTTGCATTATTTACAGAAGATATCATCTCATTAATGTGGGGTAATGGGTATCTGTCAACTAGAATGTTACGGTTGAGATCCCTTAAATCAATACACATGCGTAAATTGCCGTCCGGTTTCTGTGCCAAAACCACCGGACTAAGCCATTCGGACGACTCAATGGGTTCAATAACCTGTGCCTTGCATAACCTTTGTAATTCTGTTTTCAACTTTTCTCTAAGTGTAAAAGGTACACTTCTTGCTTTATGCACACATGGCACGTTATTGTGCTTAAGTACAATGCGGTGTTCAAATTTCACTAAACAACCTAACTTTTCTTCAAATAATTTGGGGAATTTTGTGCTCCAATTAAGAGTCTCAGCATCCTCAGTGACTAATACTTGTTGTGGATGGTTGGGGTCTAGTGTAATACCCAGCATTTTCTGTTCACACCACCCAAGCAATGCTTTTCCCCTTTCTACAACGTATACCTTGCTGGTAGCTACTTTTCCTTTGTGAGACAATGAACATTTGAAAAACCCTAACAATGGAAGTTTTACCCCACAGTACCCTACTGGTTCAACATCAGGCAAACTTAGTTTGAGACTACCTACTCTCTCCCATGTGCTTTTGTCTATAATGGTATAAGGGGAGCATGAATCAGCCCACACAGTTATTTTGGTACCATTGATGCCTAAGTTACACTTGGGTGGGTTGTAACCTTCAGATACCTCATTAATGACGTTGTCACAAATAACCATTACTTCAACCTCCCCATCATTATCTGAATTCTCATCATCAGAATTCTCTCTAATGGTATTGACAGGGCGTCTCCATCTTGTGGTGGGTAACGAACCCGCCTTACACATGCGTGCTAAATGACCAATCCTTTTACATTTATAACACTTCTCTTTAGTTGCATAACATTTGTCTGTATCAGCAGTGTGTCTGGTGCTGCCACACCTGTAGCATACTTTGTTGTATTTGGGGATAGTGGTTTTGGTATTATTTTCTTTCTTTTTGGGGGGAATTTTTTCTACAGCACACACTTTGGTGACATTGGTCTTTTCCAAACTTAGGGGCCCATTATGATACCCGGCGTAAAAAAATCCGCCAGGCATGAAAGCGGCAAAAATCCGCCCGCACACACCGTCTGAACACCGACCACGCCATTACGATTACACAAACCAAAAACCGCCATCGGCGGAAAAATCACACAAAATACCGCCCGCCAACGTCCGAGTTGGAGTCAAACCGCCCGCCACGGACGGAAACACGCACGACAACACAAAACCGCCCGCCCTCACGGCCGACACACGGCACGTGAAATTACGATCGCACCGCCATGAGCGCGTGAAAACTACAAATATACCGCCCGCCAGCGCAAACAACGCCGATGAGAATCGACACGGCAGAAGCCATGGCGCCCACGTACCTGCACAGAAACCATCCGCTCACAAAACCAATAGCACACAACATGGCCAACAAGTCCACACAGCAAGGCACGCACAAATACACAAGCACAGTACACATCCTGAAAACACCCCCGGACAAACAAAAACTACAAAGGCCAGAACCCCAGACACAACACACCTGAAAACAACAGACCATGAGGACACACCCACATAGGTAAGTACAAAAGCAGCACTCCCACAGACCACAACCCCTTGCAACATTGCAAACCAGAGAGGAGAGGAGAGGACACAGTGACACAGCAAGGACAGCAGCACACCACAGAAACGCACACATCACAACCACCACCACCACCACCACCAAACACCTGCACCACAAACCCCCTGCACATTACACAACACACACCGCACCAGCACCACAAACACCATGGCACCACAAAGGATGCCCAAGTTCACGCCCATTGAGCTGACGGTCATGGTCGACGAGATCATCAAGGTGTACCCACAAATCTATGGGAACATGGTCCAGCACACACCACTAGCCACCAGAAACAGAATGTGGAACCGGATCGTAGACCAGGTCAATGCAGTCGGGACCCTGCCCAGGAACAGAGGAGAAATAAACAAACGTTGGAATGACGTCAAGAGCCTGGTCAAGAAGAAGGAGGGCAAAAACAGAGAGCTGGCTGCCGTCACTGGCGGAGGGAATCCCGCGCTCTTCAAGACCTTCAAAGCGTGGGAGGAGAAGGTGCGAGTCATAATACATCCGGAGATCCTCGCCGGATTAGCAGGGGAGTGGAGGCTGGTAAGTACAAACTAATGTATACCAGCACACCGCTATGTACTCACATGCACTACCACCATGCCACAGCTCCCTGGGACAAACACCCCCATGTCCAGCACACAATACACAACACATCACACACACATGCAACAGACACCACCACACACAGCCCAAACCGAACAACTGTAAGATACGTGGGGACATGTGTACACTCAGCCAGCCACGTAACCACCAACAGGTCCCCAAATATGCCAGAAGCGCCACAACGAGCACCCACCACACCCATGTGTCCGCCACAGCTGCACTAACCGACAAGTAACAGGTAAGTGGCAGGAACACAAAGTGCAGTGGGTGGGACGGTGGACAGCCCAAGTACAACACACACCAGGCCCCTAGTCCCACAGCACAGCAAGGAGGAGCATCCCCCACACCCCACAGCCACGTGTCAGCCACCGCAGTGCACAACGACAGCCGAAAGGCAGACATCACGGTCCACAGCAATCGGTGTCAGTGGGTGTCCAGCCACCCCACGACCCACAACACCCCCCACCCCCACAGACCTGCAACATGGAGCACCCCCGCTTAGAGCCATGTGGCATCCAGTACAGTGCACGCACGAACAACTTGCAGGTGGGAAACTGGACAGGGCTGGATTACTGGAGGCATGAGGACCGGAACACGACCAACACATGGGACATGTCACGTAGCAGACGAACACGCAGCACCGCCCACCGTCACGAACAAGTGAACAATGTGCATACGGACATGAACAACAGACTCACACCCCACATGACCCATCACAGACATAGCAACACCCAAGGAGCCACGTCTGCATGCACAAGCCACACTGAATATAGTACCACACGGCAGCCACTGTGCAACTCATCACACACAACCGAAACACCATTGAAGTCCTGTCCATGTAGCTCCTACTGCCTGTCAACCACACACCCCACAACTACGCCTATGTAAGACAAACAACACTAGACGCAACAGAGCGGAACAACATAAATGCACACGAACACCACTGAACCCATCAAACACACAGACACACCATGCACATACAACATACCATCCATCCCATCCGTCAGCCCCAGTCTCATGAAAGGCATGTCATCCGCACAGCTGCCACACATACAGCAGTCACGCTAAGATACATGCCCATGACCAACCATGTGCCAGAAGTCAATGAAGCGCACGACACACTGTGAGCAACAACACACAACATGGGCCACACCCCCCGAGCACTGCAGTGATGCACATGGCACAGGGCAGCACGCACACCAAGGAGATGGGACAACTGCAATACGTTGGCTGGCACACAACCATCACTCACTCATAACGATGCATCCAATGCCATGTCCAGTAATCACAACAGACAGCAAATATGCAGGCCATGTCAAGCATGCACACACCTCAAACCATGCACTGTCATGCTGCCACAACACATGTCACGTTCGGCACCCATGGCTCACAGCATGTACCCCAAAAGCATATTCCCTCCCAAATGCGAATCTGGGGCATGGCCCCCATGTTGCCATATGCGTTCCTAAGCGTTCCATTTGAACCCCAAAAGCATATTCCCTCCCAAATGCGAATCTGGGGCATGGCCCCCATGTTGCCATATGCGTTCCTAAGCGTTCCATTTGAACCCCAAAAGCATATACCCTCCCAAATGCGAATCTGGGGCATGGCCCCCATGTTGCCATATGCGTTCCTAAGCGTTCCATTTGAACCCCAAAAGCATATTCCCTCCCAAATGCGAATCTGGGGCATGGCCCCCAGGTTGCCATATGCGTTCCTAAGCGTTCCATTTGAACCCCAAAAGCATATTCCCTCCCAAATGCGAATCTGGGGCATGGCCCCCATGTTGCCATATGCGTTCCTAAGCGTTCCATTTGAACCCCAAAAGCATATTCCCTCCCAAATGTGAATCTGGGGCATGGCCCCCATGTTGCCATATGCGTTCCTAAGCGTTCCATTTGAACCCCAAAAGCATATTCCCTCCCAAATGCGAATCTGGGGCATGGCCCCCATGTTGCCATATGCGTTCCTAAGCGTTCCATTTGAACCCCAAAAGCATATTCCCTCCCAAATGCGAATCTGGGGCATGGCCCCCATGTTGCCATATGCGTTCCTAAGCGTTCCATTTGAACCCCAAAAGCATATTCCCTCCCAAATGCGAATCTGGGGCATGGCCCCCATGTTGCCATATGCGTTCCTAAGCATTCCATTTGAACCCCAAAAGCATATTCCCTCCCAAATGCGAATCTGGGGCATGGCCCCCATGTTGCCATATGCGTTCCTAAGCGTTCCATTTGAACCCCAAAAGCATATTCCCTCCCAAATGCGAATCTGGGGCATGGCCCCCATGTTGCCATATGCGTTCCTAAGCGTCCCATCTGAACACCAAAAGCAAAGTACAAACCAGACCCAGGATGGGCCAGGAGCCCGCATACACCAGAGTCACAATAAGTAGGGGCACAGCAACACACCCATCGGCATGGCCAATCCGTCCCATGCCACATGTGCACAGCACACAGTCCCATTGCCAAGCACACACAACTACAGATGCTACAGCCACACACACGCCTCCGGGAAACCCATGTACGAGATTGCACGAACTGTTAATGTCAGACGACAAATACATACTTCGCCAGGTGCAACACAATAACAAATCTCATTCTCTCCACAGGTGACGAACTGCTGGATGCTGGGGATGGAGCCAGCAGCCAGCACAGCCAGCCTACAAGCCCCCAACGAGGACACACGGATCTGGAGGATCTGTCCTCCTCTTCGGACACGGACCACCAAGCAGGCCCATCTGGTGTGGCAGGGCCCAGCCGCTCCCCAGGACCCCTCCTACCCACCAACCCATCATCCAGGGCTGCTGAACATTCCCAGCCCCCTGCTGCCACTGTCGTTGCGGCCACACCCACGGTCATTGTGGCCACTACCACTGCCGCAACCGCCACCATCGCCGCACCGACCACCACCGCCGCCACCACCACCACGTCTTCGCTGGCACCAGCCCCAGCGCAGGTGGTGGCCCGGCCGACTGGATCCACCCTGGGAGCCACAGCGAGGACCGTGGTGAGCAATGTGGCTAGTGGGCAGGCCGGTGGCAGCAGGACTGGTAGGAGGAGCAGGGTCAGGGAAACGCCAGCCTCCCCTGGGAGCCATGCCCTGCCTCAAATGGCCAGAGTCCTTGGGGCCTATGAAGAGGCCCAAGGACAATGGGTCCGGTCTGCTTCAGACACGCGTGAGGTGCTGGGGGTGCTGAGGTCCATGGACGCCCGTATGGGCCAACTCGTGGACCTCATGGGCCAGCTGGTGGTGGCGGTGAGGTCACAGCCAGGGACAGCAGCTCCCCTCCGCCACCACCTGCCGGGGCGCAGGGTCGAGCAGCAGTGTCCAGTTCCCCTGCGTCCACAGCCAGTGAGCACACCTCAACCACCAGCATGTCGCAAGCAGGCACCCCTCCTCGCAAACGTGGAAGGGGCCGTCCGAAGTGGAAACAGATCTCCCGGGAGGACTTCGCACGCTCCAAACGCAAGTGAGGCAGCCAGCCAGCCTTCCGCCAGCCTTCCTTGACCAGCCACTGCATTGACTTGGACTACGATCCCACTCCACACAGCCATCTGGATGGCATGTGTGTGTTGGACTATGGACATAGAACCAGTGGGTACACCCTGAGCATCACGCAGCCATGACCGACAGCTCATTGTCACTGCACGCACCACTTTTGTCATCACCTTACACACAATCACATGTCACAGTTTGAAATAAATGCACCTTTTACACTAACTGCTGTTTGTGCCCTGTGTTTTATTTGTACGGAATACAACGGCCACCTTGGGCGGAAAGGCACCTGATGCGTGGCATGGCAATGGAATCCGGAGGGCCTGTAGGGACCTAGGGGTGGGAGACAGAACAGGAGCACATTCAATGAGTGTGTCACACACCCATCACACAGTACATGTCAACAACTACAAGCAATGTACACACATCGCACAGAGCAATAGGGCACAATGCCACAGCCACCAACAGTGGCATACTACCCTGGCCATGGAGCGTTGACACACAGCACGCAGTGAACAAACGGCCACCCTGACACAGCACACACACACCTGCACAGATACAGCCACATCAGCCGTCGTACATGGACACTCACCGTCAAGTGAAGTAGCGGGCGATGAGCTGCTGCCGCACATTACCAGCTTCCTCCTCTCCGCTGTCCTCCTCACTCGAGCTGTCCTGGTCTGCGGGCTGGGGCCCTGGTTGATCTCCGTCATCCACGATGAGGGGGATCTGCTTCCGAATGGCCAGATTGTGCAGCATGCAGCACGCCACCACTATCCGGCACACCTTCTGTGGGAGTACGCCAGCGCACCCCGGTGCGGTCCAGGCACCTGAACCTGGACTTGAGGAGGCCAAAGGTACGCTCGACCACACGTCTGGTCCTCCCATGTGCCTCATTGTAGCGATCGTCTGCTGGGGTGCGAGGATTCCTCAATGGACTGAGCAGCCATGCCCCATTCGGGTACGCAGAGTCACCTGGGTGTGAGGGACACAGAGAACCGTTGCTATTCCAACTGGACAGGGGACAGCATCGCACAACCAGCACGCTACACCACTCCACATACTCACCGACAATACAGCCACGATCCTGTTGCATATTGGACATCAGTCGTGGCAAGATGCTGTTGCGCATTATGTGTGCGTCATGGGCCGAGCCTGGGAACTTTGCACACACGTGGGTGATCACCATGTCCGCAAGGCACACCACTTGCACATTCAGGGAGTGCGTGTGCTTCCTGTTGCGGTACAGGTGCTCAGTGGCCTGTGGTGGAACAAGGCCGACATGTGTGCAGTCAATGGCTCCAACGACGTGTGGGATTCTGCCAAGGGCATAGAATGCACCCTTCACTGCCGCCAATTCACGAGCCCTGGGGAAGCGGATGTACCTGTTTCGGTACAGCATCATGGCTGCCAGTACATCCCTCAGCACCTTGCTGAACATGGGCTGGGACATCCCTCCTCCAATGCCCACTGTGTGCTGGAATGACCCAGTGGCGAAGAAATGCATGGCGGCCATCACCTTAGCCGTGGGGGTGACAGCAGTCGGATACACCCTGCGGGGACGGAGATGGGGTTCTAACATGGCACACAGTCGATGCAGGGTTGGCCTGTCCAGCCGAAACTTCCTAATAACCTCTGTATCGTCCATGTCCGCCAGCAATTGGTATGGGCGGTCAATGTTCGGTCTCCGCCTAGGGACAATGGCAGAGGACACATGTCAAAGCAACACGACACATAGCAATTTCGCATACACATCACTGACATGACTGAGCAAGCACATGAGCCACAGCCCAGCTGTCAAGCTGGGACGGCACGGCCACAATACACTTACACAGGTCTCCCAACAATGGCAATGGCTAGTGATACAAACCACTGCCATGTGCATGCACATGGGGATCTAGGCCCCAATGACTTGCGGGGCGTGCTGATGGGGACTGACTGCATATCCGTCAAGCGGCAACGCCACGGCAACATGAATGTCTGCTGAGCATGGAACTGCTTCCGCGGCTGGATGAGTATGGCACACGACGACGACGATGTGGGCACAGGCTGAGCGGCCAAAACAAGTGGGACCTGTGGCACGAGGGGATATGAGACAGTAGTAGGTGTCAGCACTGCACCCTATGTACAGCACTGTACGGATCACACCTCCCGAAACATTGACAGGTGTCCACATTGACAGCCCCATGCCAAGACGGCTGTGTGCTTGCAGTCACACGTCACAGGTGAGAGGTTACATTGCACGTGCCAGGTGGCAGACGTACATAGTGGGAGCTGGCATGTGTGTGCATGTGTCTCCTGTTCAGGATCCACCAGATGGGTGCTGACTCTGTACTGACCATTGGACACAGCATGTTCCGTGGAAGGCTTGTGTGTGTGGGATGGTGGCACTGGATGTGCCTCCGTTGGGTGGGGGCCATGCACAGGGCGGGTACGTCGATGATTGCGCATTGTTGGTCACGGTGGGTGCACCAACTGAAGATGTGTTGCCCTGTGTTCAATTCCTATGTCCGCATGATGATGGACTGTAGATGTGGGCAGACTACACATTGGTCGATGTGCTGTCTATATGCATGTGCCTTCACACCAGGCACAGCTGCCCCTGCACATGTGACCCCTGCTGGACTCGCTGCTGGGTCTGTGGAGCTGATGCACCTTCTGCGCGTGGGGCGGACAGCTCTCCTCACTTCTCTCATTGCGCATGTCATGACTTTGCCGCAGGTGACATGGATCATGGAGGGCCCACATGTACGCGTGGGTAGGCTACACATGATTGTTCACTGGTCGCCACCCCCAGTCAGTGTTTCGAATGGGAAGGTTGTCGTGCTGGTGGTATGTTCGATGTGGCGGATGGGCGGGCCTAGGTGCGGGCTTACATTCCGGACATGGGGGTAGTTGGATTGGCGACTAGTTGCAGTACACACGGGACACGTCTCTTCCTTTCCACATCTGGGTCATCCCTTGTACTAACTGACAGTGATACAGTCATCTTCGCCCCAGCCCTCATGTCCTCCCCTCGCTCCCCCAATATGCATGCTCACCTGCGAGGCTAGCGCTTGCACAGGCAGCCCCAAGCTCGCACCAGAGAGGGCAAGGAGTGTATGTGTGGGTCCAGTTGCACGAGTGGGCTGTCTCAGGGTATGATGTGTGGCGGGACGCCGTCCACCTGCGTGGTGCCCCAAATGGAGACCCGGCCTGCATGGACTATGCATCACAGTCTTCGCCTTCCAGATCCGCCACCTGCGACACCCAGTGGCTGTGGCTGCCCTTGCCGTCAGGCCGCGTCCGTCTGTGGCTGATGGCCCACACATTCACTCTTTGGCCTCTCTGGGGAGGGCTCGGGGGTGGTGGCGCACACGCTTGCACTTAGTCGCAATGGCATGTGGCGTGGTTGGTATGATGGGCAATGGATGGGATGGTGCGAGCCACCTCCCGTGACGTCAGTGCTGCTCGTGCTGTGGTGCGTCCCCTACACTTCCATTTGACTTGTGCCATGCTAGACGTTGAGGTTCTATTGCCTGCGTGATATGACCAGGAGGAGCGCGAGGAGACCTCTCACACACCATGCTCCACTGCCATCCCGTGCCCTGTATCGCCTGTGCGGATTGACTATGTTGGGGTTACACCTGGTCGACTGGGGCTGTGTGTGCCTTGTCAAGGGGCATGGCGGGCGCACAACAGGATCCAGCTTGTCCACAGAGGGTGGGCTGAGGTGCGCCTGGTACCGCTTTGTACGTGTGCCCGGCTGCTGTGCACACACGTGTTCACTCCCCCGACAGGTGTCCTCTCACAATGCCCAGGGAAGCGGTGGTGTACTGTTCATGACCCCTCCCAACACGGCGTGCTCCAACTTGGCATGTGCGCATCTACCCGTCACACCCACCCACCTGAGCACTGCGTCCATACGACTTCACACGACACATGTGTGTCTTCCACAGTTGTGCTACTCATTTGCGTTGACATCCAATACCAGTGGACTACATGGTCATGTCACGACTGCCGTGTACTTCACATACTCTCATCCTCTCTCATTCGTACTTGTGAAATGAGTCAGCGGAGACAGTTTTGGTTTCAAACATTATATTGAGTCTTCTGTCCTCTGTGATGCAGTATAGTGGACACTACTGGCAGCGGAATACATGTTGAAGATATACTGAGCATGATTGCAAATGGGATAGGGTGTGGGGTTACATGTGATTGGCTGTTGCATGTGGGATGTGGGCTTCAGAGTGACATCTGCTTGGCCAAGGCTGTGCTAATGTACATTTACGTATAGCTGCGGAGCTGCGGACTTTGACACAGACGGTATACATGTAGCCTACCAGACCGCTTGGCATCATGGGCACAGTCCATCTCAGTTCCATGTGACAGGTTTGCTGCGGTTGTTCCTCATGCACGCGTGCATGTGAGATGACATCAGGGCATGTGCTTGCGTGCATGCAGCGGCGTGCCACTTGTTGTTGCACTGTGGTGGTTACTGGACATGTCACAGTCACTGGGGTCGTGTTGTTGTTGTATGCACTTGTCGTCCATGCAAAGGTCCTGGTATGGGATTCCCGGGGCGGGGGTGGGAGGGGTGCAGCACCCACAGACTCCAGGCGACCTATTCATGTCCACTGAGCAGTGTGTGTGTCCATGGGCGCTGGATCCATGTCGTGTCCTGGTTGTTCGTGCAGTTCCGTCCATGTGGGTGCGATACACAGAGCCCATGCCACTGCCTCCCACGATGCATGCGGTGTTCCTGGATGTGATGGGGAACAGTGTACATGTCCCGGTCATATCCGATGTCATGGCGATGTCGTTGATGGTGTGGTTACAGTTGCCGGTCGTTTGGTATGGCTGTTGTGGTGGTGACTGGCCAGTCCGTGCGGAAGCTAAGCATGGGTGCGGGGTTGGACATCATAGGTCAATCGGGGAACCTGCGTTGTGGTCCGACGAATTGACAGGTTGTCAGGTATGCGATGCCGTCCAGCAGGGCTTCCATGTCATTGGTGGTGTACATGTTTGCCAGCCAATGTAGCGGATGGTGGCTGTCAAGGTGTTGTTCGTAAGTTGTCCCTTGGAGGACCATGATGGGGCATGCTGGGTGACATTCGATGTAGCTGTTCTCGATGATCCGTCGTGTGGAGGCACAGTGGTCCCATTTCAGTGCGGGTGCGATGTTGGCCACATACGCCATGCCCCCATAGGCAGAGCAGGCCCTGTCGTGTGCGTCCAGAGGGAGGAGTAGTGGTAGCAGGTCCGCCTTCAGACATGCCGGGTTGGAGAGGCATATCTCCACGGGATGCTGGTAGGGACACCTCCGACAGTAGAAGACGGGCATGACGCAGCTGAACAATGTGATGCGGTAAGTCAGTCGGTAACTTACGTTCAGCAGGGACAGGAGATCGCATCCCAATGTATGAAACAGGTTGGTTTTGTACAGCTTGAGCTGTTCGGCGTAGTTGGGTAGGTGTGTTGCGGTTGCCATTTCGCAGCGGTGCGTTGTGGTGGCGTGCTCCGGCTGTGTGTGCAGTCTGCAATGTGCACGCTCCGAGGTTGCTGTGAGCTCTGTGTAGTCGTAGGGAGACAGGACTTGTGTTCTGTTGGCTTGTTTGGAGGACACGGGCCCTCTTCCCACATGCTTCTCAGACAGTTCAAGGTCAGTGATGTGTGACTCCTTCCAATTAACTTGCATGTGGCCGACATGGGGGAGTGTTTTCTTCTTTCTTCCCCGTCCGTTGTGTGCTTCTGTGATATGCGCTATCTGCCCTGTGGTCGGTCTCCTCGGCAAGCCTGTGTTGGTCTATTCTTGGACAATGGCTGTATTCACCGGCTTCTGTCGTAGGGCTGTGGTTTCGGAGTTGGAATGGAAGGTCATTCAGTGCTGTCTGCTCTCCCTTGTGTGGGCGGCAGGCTGCCTTTCCGCTCTGCGTTGGGCCTTGTGTGTGAATGTTATTCTTGGGCCACCTGTTGTCGGTCCCCGGGCTCTTTGGTGTTCCGTTTTATATGTCTTGTTCATATGTGCAGGGTGGTATGGGTGTTTCAGTGTGGTACTGGCGTTCCTCTTCCCGAAGGGGCCCTGCTTCTCCTAGTTGGTGTTGCCGCCGCTGTGTGCTACGCCATGTTTGTTACACTGGGGTGTGTCCTGCTGTTGCGTGTCTTCACTGACATGTGTGCGTCGGTTGTGTGGCGTTGGGTGTTGTCCGTGAATTGGGCGTTGGGGACATGTCTGTGGCAGGCCTGTCACGTGTCATGTGCGTTCGGGGTGGGGCTGATGTGTGTGCTGCTTGGTTGTGTCCCTGTGTCTGTGTGCGACGCATGCATGGCGCTGCGGTTGGCCTCTGCGTTGTGCGCATGTGTGGCGGCGTCATCGCCGCTTTGGGGCCGTGACGGGGTTGTTGGTTCCTAGTCCCAGGTGGTGTGTACACATGTGTTACGCGATGTTACGATTTGGCCTGTGTGTCATATGTGGATGCAATGGTGGATGTGTAGTGTACACGCGCTGGTGGGGGTTGTCCGCTTTTTCCGCCCTTGCACTGTGTGCGCTGTTTGCGTGCACTTGTTGTGTGTGTGCCTACCTGCGTCTCCGCGGTACGTTGCGTCCTTGGTGGTGCATCAGCAGGAGCATGGGGAGGGCCTGCAGTGCTGGATTCATGCTCGGGGAGCCGCTTCTTCGTTGTCCGTGCTCGGCGTCCGTGTTACCGCTTCGGTTTGTCGTACGGTATCTCTTGGCCGTGGGAGCCGTTTGTTTGCGGCATCGTAATTTATGCGCCGGGCGGGACGTGTTTCGTCGGACGGTGTGTGTCAGTTGAGCTGCGCCGCTACGTGTACGGGCGCACTTTGATGGCGGACGGTGTTGCTGGCTTGCCGGCGGTGTTTGGCCTACTTTTCGCATCGTAATTGGGCGGGCGTGTGGACTGCTGCGTGCCGGCGGTAACTGGTGGTTTTTGCATCCGCCAGCACGGCGGTTGTGCTTCCGCCCGCCATCGTAATGAGCCCCTTAATTCTTTAAGGTATTTGGAAGTGTTTTCAACTCGTCTTGCCATATGAATGGTTCTCTGCAATGAAGGGTCTTTCATTTCTAGTAATCTTTCTTGAATTTTGGCGTTGTTTGTTCTATTTATGAATTGATCTCTTATGATTTCTTCATGCAGGTCTCTGAATTTGCAAGTAGAAGCAAGAGTTCTCAACACGGAAATGTATTGCTCGACCGATTCCCCAGATAATTGGGATCGCGAAAAAACTTATGTCTTTCTACTACTATACTAACTTTTTTCCGTAATTTTCTTCCAGTGCTTTAACTACTTCCATATATTCATCACTAAAAATTACCTCCTCATACTGTTGGCTTACATCAACCTCTTCTTTTTACTCCCCTCTTCACTCTCTTCTTTACTTTCACCATCGCTGATATTCTCTTTGATGATTATCTGTTTCTTATCAGTGCCAATAGGTAAAGTTTTCAAGACTTTTCTACCCTCAATACCCAAATTATGTTTAAGCAATGCCACCTTCCGAGAAGATATGAAATCCTCTCCACCAATGGCCTCTAAATATGTTTCAAATGATTCAATCCAATCTTCCCATGGTAAGGTAGGTTCTCCGGGGTTTTGTAAAAACTTAGGTGGCGCTGTAATAGATGACATATCCATATTATTGATTACCTAGTTGCACAATGGACATAAATAAGTGGAGCAATAAAATGGACCAGCTATAACCAACAAAAAAAAATTAACAAAATTAGAGTAGTTGCAATTAGTACCTGAAAGAAACAGATTAATAAGAAGATAACAAGCTAACCCAATCAAAGTGGTCACCGTAGTCTTTTCGCGCTTGCAGAATGCAAGACTTCTCACTGTTGCCCTTGACTTCAGAATCTCCTCTGCTATTTGTATGATATTTCCAGTTGCTCACGGTAGCAGAGCAACTCCTTCACCTTTACTTGGATTCTCACTGTTGCCCTTGACTTCAGAATCTCCTCTGCTATTTGTATGCTATTTCCAGTTGGTAGCAGAGCAACTCCTTCACCTTCACTTGGCAGAAATGCAGCCTTCGCTTAATTTTATCTTTGCTATCGCGTTGCAGCGATCGCGTCAGGTTGCCGTGGCAACCACAAGCTGAACACGGAAAGAATCGGCAGTGGTGCGTCACTACGCACAACGACTCCCAAAGTGCAGTGCGTTTGAAATGAGCTCCGTAGATGGACGTTCCACCACAATGACGCACATCAACAATGCTGGGACAGGAGTCACGAGCACCCGGTGAGTTAGATTTTAAATGCTAACAAAATGTTATGCAGCGTGAGCAGCACAGCTCTGGACCCAAAAGCGACATGAACCCGCGACTGAGAAAGGGGAAACCGGTCTCCGCTCAGGACTTTGACATCACTATGTTCCCCTCAGTCAGCGCGCTCCCTCTCATTCGCCAATGTACATGCTGGACAAACAATCGCATGCGTTAAATATAAAGGTGCAGAATCCGTGCGCACGTCAGCACAGTGCACTCGTAGCAAGAGCCCGCAAGTCTATAGCCAAATTACACACGTAATGTCCGCTGCCAGGCAAGGTATTTCGTCTTTCTTACCCGAGCCAAGAAGATCGGTGCTCTGTTTTCCTTTTCTTTGGAAGTGGCCCTTTTACTCAGTTTTCTCTTCTGTGTAAGCACCAAAATTTAGATGAGGTTTTCAGGTATGGCGCTCGTCCTATTCTCCTCGATGAGGGTGCGTAAACAGCACAGCAATAGGGCTCCTTGGTGAGTTAAATCATTTCGCCGTCTGGGGGTTGAAGCAATTGTGTAATGAACATTACACACAAGTCTGCCTTCACAGGGAAATACATCCCATCCTCGTCGCCACTTTTAAGAAGCGCAGACAAGTTAATTTATGTAGGAACTTTTATTAAGTTCATAAGCACAACCCCCAGATGCGTCCTCTCTCTGCAACTGCCAGCTCTCCTCCTCCAGGTCCACTCCAGAACCTGGCCTCCTGGTTACCATGGAAGGAATGCTGAGCGAGTTGCCAAGATACATGTTAAGATGCAACAGTCCGGTCTGCATTTCTGAAGCTCCTGTCGGACGCCGAAGTCTTCGCATCACCAGAGGTGGATTCTCAGACTTCCCCGAGGCTACCCTGAGTTTTCAGCAAAGCTAAGGCCCATGGCTATCGTGGGTGATGTGAGACCATGACCCCTGGACACTGAGCACATTTGCAAGTGCATCCTCTTCTGGGTCTCCCCCGAAGTCGTGCTTTGGGCTCCTAGTAGCCCTAGCCTCCAGCACCAACTGCACCGACGATCACTGGCCTCCACTCCACGAGTGTCCTGTGAGCCAGCTCCACGTGCGACGTCTTGAGGCTCCTTCGCGGTTGCTAGCCCATTGGCTAGTAGCCCTTCACAAAGGCTAATCCTTTTCTTCTTGGGCTCCCTGATTGCTCCAGGCTTGCCCTCTCATACCTTCGCTGGGTGAGTTCCTCAGACCTTGCTGGTTTGAACCATCGTCATTCTTCCTTTTCACCGAGACTTGCCGTTGCCAAGGCTTGTTGGGTCCAATCTGGTCGCCAATGCCTCAGCACTCGACAAACATTGTGTACCAGCCCGAATCCTGCACCTGGTCACCGACAACACCTCCCGGACCTCGTGGCTGAAGAGTCAAGACGACCGACAACGCACCTGAAGCACCCGACATCGGTGGGCATCCGCTCATCGCCTTCCTGGTCACTGGCTAGTGACCCAGACTCTGTCCCCTCTGCTTTCAGGTTCTTCAGATCTCCGATCCACTCTTGGATCCACCCGGACACTTTTCACTTGCTCGCCAGCAGCACTTTGCAGCAGATCGCCATTCAAATCGACGACGAAACCCGACCCCGAAAGGCACCTATGCACCCGGCTTCCCTGGGTGAGATAACACGAGTACTCCGGTGCTCCCGTGGGTAGAGACTCTTCAAAGTACTAGTTCTCAAAGGGTTTGCTCCAAGTCCTCCTTTAAGTGTCCCTTTTCTTTAATTTCCTGATCGCGACTTTCTCCATAGAAGTTAACGGCGTATCGCGGTTGTGTATTTACACTGCACGCGTCCCCGTGGGTCCCCTGTGTCACTACCTTGGGTGGTTCCTTGTGGTCCAAGCACTTCTAGAGGCTCTAGGCCTAGTGTCTAGTTCAGTCGTGGTTCTTATACCACTTTATTGGTATATGGTTTGGTACGCCCCTAGGGCCCAAACGTGTATTTGTGCTATTACTGTGATTTAAGATCTTATAACCTATGTACTTGAACTCTAGCCTCATAAAGAGACTAGAGGGGTGTGTTTAGCAATAAATACATATATTTTGAATATATACCTGGTGTGGTGCTCTTTCATTTGGTCACTCAAGAGATTATAGACTGGTAAAACAAGCTGCTTTACATTCCTTCAAGACTTAGCCTGAAGGCTGCTCTCCATAGCTACCACTAGGATAGCTTTCAATAAAGGTTGTCTTTAACCTATCTCCAATAAGGGGTTGTTTGGACTGGTGCAAGGTGCCCACTATCATTAGTGGACAGCATATACCAGGCCAACTTCTCACATTGGTGTGCAGCGTGTGGGATTCCAGCTTGCTATTGTTTTACCAGATAATCTCAATTGAATTGATCAACTGAAAACCACTAAAGGTACCTAAGGTACATATAATTTAAGCTTAGAATACAGTAAGTTCTACTGAACTTAGAGTTGTGTGTTAAGGGATAGCACAACCCTTTCTACAACTCAAGAGAGTTTAGTAGGCCACACTAGAGTAGGTAGTGCATACACCACACCACACTAGTAATGTCTTTAAAGGTAGGATCTAGAGAATCCTTGCCAGAAGCCACTGGGCTTCTTCCCTCCAAGTATGATACACTCCCATTCTTGGAATTGAGAGCATTATGTAACTTGAGGAAATTGAGGACAGGCCAAAGTCCCACCACCCAACACCTTAAAGAGTTGTTGGTGGCTTATGATCTCAGCAGGGCCTTAGGGACTGAAGGGGCAGAAGCAGAGGGTGGAGCAGAAGAAGAGGAAGGGGCCAGGGGTAACAATACCCCCAGCCCCCTCTGAAACTGGCCAGGAGGGTGACAATGACCCTGACCTGGATAACCCAATCCCTCCTGTGGAAGATGAAGAGGATGATCAAAATGATACCCACTTTGCCCCCCAGGAAGGATTATGAGTGTGCCCAGAAAGTCTAGATCTCCTTCTCAGGAGTCTAACCACTCTGGCACCTCAATAGGGAGCTCTGTCTCATCTCATAGGAGGGAAACCTCTCATGAGAGGAGAAAGAGGCTGATTCAGTATGAGGAAGCTCAGCTTGAACTCAGAAGGAAGCAAGTAGCCTTAGACAGGGAGTCCCTAGATCTCTTTAGAGAGAAAAGAAAGTTGGGACTAGAGTCCCATGGTGGCAGCCATGTCCCTAGAGATAGGGAAAGGTCCTATGACCATAGGAACCTGAGCAAGATTGTCCCTCCCTACCAGAGTGGGGATAACATCCACAAATGGATAACTGCTTTAGAGAGGGCCTGTAAAGTACAGAAGGTCCCTCAGGAGCAGTGGGCAGCAATCTTGTGGCTCTCCTTTGCAGACAAAGGTAGAGACAAGCTCCTCACTGTAAGAGAAGAGGATGCTGATAATTACAAGGTCTTGAAGAGTGCTCTTATTGATGGGTTTGGCCTAACCACTGAACAATACAGGTTAAAGTTCAGAGATACCCAAAAAGCACAGACTCAAGACTGGGTAGACTATGTGGATTGTTCTGCTAAGGCTCTGGAAGGTTGGATACATGGCAACAAAGTGCATGACTTTTTAGGATTGTACAATTTGATTATGAGGGAGCAGATCCTTAATAATTGTCAAAACCAGCTTTTGCACCAGTATCTGGTGGACTCTGATCTGACCTCTCCCCAAGAATTGGGAAAGAAGGCAGACAAATGGGTCAGAACCAGAATAAAGACTAAAAGTCAGGGTGGTGACCAGAAGAAAGATTCTACTAAGTCCCAAGAGAAAGGTGGGGATAAATCTAAGGATAAGCCCACTACAGGGCCCCAAAATTCCTCTTCTGGGGGTGGGTCCCAAACTCCTTCCTCTCCTGAAAAGAAACCATATTGCCATGTCTGTAAAAAGCCTGGGCACTGGAAATCTGATCCCAGTTGCCCCAGGATTGGCAATAAAGAAAATGTTCCCCCAGCAACTACTAGCCCCCCTCCTGGTACTACCAGTAGTAATCCTCCAGTTGGGAGTAGTGCACCCAAAAAGTTAGGTGCTTTTGCAACAGGAACAGAGGTGGGCCCTAGTTTAGACAGGGACCCCTCAACAGACTCCTCTGACTCTGATGGTGGTATAGGATTTGCCACATTTACCATGGGCCCCACAGCATTGGGCAGGTACAGATTGGAGCCAATAATTAATGGTCAGAAAGCTGTGGCATTTAGGGACACAGGGGCTAGTGTCACCATGGTGGCAGGGAAACTAGTCCCCCCTCACCAGCTTTTACCTGAGTTTAAATACCAGGTGACCAACATTGATGGTGTCAGAACAGATCACCCCATGGCCATAGTCAATCTCAGCTGGGGGGGGGGGTCACAGGCCCAAAGAGAGTGGCAGTGTCCCCCATCTTACCTGTAGATTGCCTGATGGGCAATGATCTGGAGATTTCAGCCTGGGCTGAAGTTGAACACCAAACCCACCTTAGGATGTTGGGCGTCCCTGTAAAGGTTAGTGGGGCTGTGATGGCCACAGCCCCAGCCCAAGAATTTGGAGAGATGGAGCCTGAAAGAATGGCCCACTCTCCCCAAAAGAGAGCACAAGGGTTGAAGAAAAGTCTTCTTCCCCCAGACAGTAGGTAAGGGTCAGCCTCCTCAGGGAACTGACCCTACCCCTAGTGAAGGAACTGCCACAGAGGTAGTCAGGCCTGGCCTGGCCACACCCCTGATGGCAGAGGACCCTTCCAAGGTGGTACCCAGTCTGGAGCAGGTAACCTGCCCCTCTCTACCCTGCCTCAGTCAGCCCAGGGCTGCAGAGGTCAGGGAGGTCAGTGGACCCCCAGGGCCCCCTGTCCAGAGGAACCCCCATCAGCAGATTAGGGGCACCCAGTCTAGTAGCCCTAGCCAGGTGACAATTCCTCTACCCACTGAGGGATCCCCCATACCTTTATGTAGGGACCTCCCCCAGAAGGACTCTGGTAAGCAAGGGCAAACCTGGGAACAGAAGGTTCCAAACCTGCCATGTCCCTCCAGTAGTCCATCCAAAGGGACCCAACCCCCAGCTGTAGGCAGCCAAAGGTTGACCCTTAGAGCAAAGTGCAACTCAGTCATGGAAAGACAGGCATACATGGTGACCAGTGATCTGAGGAAGCTGAGTCCAACATTCCTAGGGCCTCACTTCCCTACTCAGACACCTCACCAGCCTGGTACTTTACCTAAGCACACCACAGGTAGTGATTCCCCATGGTGGAGACCCTCTCACACCCTTAGGGTGAGGGATTGCTTAGTGGACCATAAGACAGGGGGAAACCATGCTAGTGCAGGTGCTTCCTTATGTGGCCACTTAGTCAATAAAGGCTCAACTGGCCAAGGTTAGCCTTATCTCCTTTCGTTTGGGGGAGTTATGTAGGAAGGTGGAATCTGACTATATGGTTGCCCCCACTTTTTTATGGTGTTTTGCTGGTTTATGACTTAGTTGGACTGGGATCCTGCTATTCAGGGCCCCAGTCTATCTGCTTTCTCTGTAAAATGGTTTCCATGTGCCTTAGGCACATCTCTGATTGGAATCTGGAGTGCCCTTATAAGTCCCTAGTATATGGTATACTATGTACCCAGGGCATAGGTACCTCAGAGGCCTACCAGGGGCTGCAGCATGTATTAGGCCACCCCTGGAAGGCCATACAAAATGACACCACAGGTCTGCTACTGCAGCCTGGGTAAGGTGGTGCATGCACCCCTTGCTGTGATATAGGTTACCTGTATCACTACATACTTACACATATATAAACCTATAAGTCACTCCTATAGCAGGCCTTATCAATCCTGAAGGCAGAGTGCTTGGTTCTTATGTGAGAGGGTGCCACTGCATGAGCAGGGCCCCTCTGCAGTGCCCAGAGTCCATTCTCTGGGGCTGTTTGTAAATGCGGTTAAACCATATACTCTTAAGAGCATTATATCCTCGCTGTAGAATGCTAACTTTGGAATGACTGCATCAAAACATGTCGTGTTTGGTGTCAAACATCTTGGAATACTACCCCCCGCCAATCCTGGCGGCGGGAGTAGCATTCCACCCTTCTAGAGGAGAGACATGTACACACTGGTCTACCCGGTAACTTCTTCCTAAAGCCCTGGCATCACAAAATGGATGCTGCTGCCACAGACACAAGTCTGGCCTCCTGCTGCTGGACGAAACTCCGGCAGGGGAGGCCTGGACAATAGGTTTCCTGTTGCAGGGAGGTGTGACCACCTCCCCAGACAGGATAATGTGTATTGGGGCTGGGCGGGAGCACCCTCTGGGTGCTTTGAAGTCCTGCACTGGGGGCACATTTGGTGTCCCTGTGCATACCCCAGTTCAAACCGGATCAGGGGCTTCCAGCCCCTGCTTTGGCACGAACTGGACAAAGGGAAAGGGGTGTAGCCACCCCTCTGCCCTGACCCACCCATAGGTGGGGCCACAGAGTAGTCCAACCCCTAAACTTGGTATAAGTATAGGAACCCAGTCCCTAGGACTTTAGATTATCCCTGGACGAAACTCTGAAACAGAATCCTGGACCTTCGACGCTCTACTCAAGACTAGAGGACAGAAGAATCTCCCTTGGGGTCAAGGAGTGACTCCCCTGCTTGGCAGGCACCAAAGAAGCATCTGTCCGGTCTGCATTTCTGAAGCTCCCGTCGGACGCCGAAGTCTTCGCATCACCAGAGGTGGATTCCCAGACTTCTCCGAGGCTACCCTGAGTCTCCAGCAAAGCTGAGGCCCGTGGCTATCGTGGGTGACGTGAGACCGTGACCCCTGGACACCGAGCATATTTGCAAGTGCGTCCTCTTCTGGGTCTTCCCCGAAGTCGTGCTTTGGGCTCCGAGTAGCCCTAGCCTCCAGTACCAACTGCACCGAAGATCACTGGCCTCCACTCCATGAGTGTCCTGTGAGCCAGCTCCACGTGCGACGTCTCGAGGCTCCTTCGCGGTCGCTAGCCCGTTGGCTAGTAGCCCTTCACGAAGGCCAATCCTTTTCTTCTTGGGCTCCCTGGTTGCTCCAGGCTTGCCCTCTCTTACCCTCGCTGAGTGAGTTCCTCAGACCTTGCTGGTCTGAACCATCGTCATTCTTTCTTTTCACCAAGACTTGCCGTTGCCAAGGCTTGTTGGGTCCAATCTGGTCACCGACACCTCAGCACTCGACAGACATCGTGTACCAGCCCGAATCCTGCTCCTGGTCGCCGACAACGCCTCCCGGACCTCGTGACTGAAGAGTCAAGATGACTGACAACGCACCTGAAGCACCCGACATCGGTGGGCATCCGCTCATCGCCTTCCTGGTCACTGGCTAGTGACCCAGACTCTGTCCCCTCTGCTTTCAGGTTCTTCAGATCTCCGATCCACTCTTGGATCCACCCGGACACTTTCCACTTGGTCGCCAGCAGCACTTTGCAGCAGATCACCATTCAAATCGACGACGAAACCCGACCCCGAAAGGCACCTATGCACCCGGCTTCCCTGGGTGAGGTAACACGAGTACTCCGGTGCTCCCGTGGGTAGAGACTCTTCAAAGTACTAGTTCTCAAAGGGTTTGCTCCAAGTCCTCCTTTAAGTGTCCCTTTTCTTTAATTTCCTGATCGCGACTTTCTCCATAGAAGTTAACGGCGTATCGCGGTTGTGTATTTACACTGCACGCGTCCCCGTGGGTCCCCTGTGTCACTACCTTGGGTGGTTCCTTGTGGTCCAAGCACTTCTAGAGGCTCTAGGCCTAGTGTCTAGTTCAGTCGTGGTTCTTATACCACTTTATTGGTATATGGTTTGGTACGCCCCTAGGGCCCAAACGTGTATTTGTGCTATTACTGTGTTTAAATAATTTATAACTTGTGTACTTCGAACTCTAGCCTCATAAAGAGACTAGAGGGGTGTGTTTAGCAATAAATACATATATTTTGAATATATACCTGGTGTGGTGCTCTTTCATTTGGTCACTCAAGAGATTATAGACTGGTAAAACAAGCTGCTTTACATTCCTTCAAGACTTAGCCTGAAGGCTGCTCTCCATAGCTACCACTAGGATAGCTTTCAATAAAGGTTGTCTTTAACCTATCTCCAATAAGGGGTTGTTTGGACTGGTGCAAGGTGCCCACTATAATTAGTGGACAGCATATACCAGGCCAACTTCTCACATGCATGTGTTCTTTGTTGTGGCCATGCCTCCTTGCTTGCTTCTTGACCATGTGGTTGGTGGCCATTTTATGTTCCCAACCAGTGTGCTTTTGCCATTTTGCCATAGGCTTGCATGTGGTCTGTGTTGTGGCCATGCCTACTTGCTTTTTGTTGTTGTTTGACCATGTGGCCGGTGGCCATTTTGTGCAGCCACCCTTTTTTCCAGTTTTCAGAGGCAGATTGATAGGAGAGGGCTATGCCTTTTTGTATTTGTTCTTTTTTTTACTTTTCCGCTATATCAGTTAAATATTATGCATGAGGATCATTGTAGTATTTGTATATTAACAGTTTTATTTTATAGGTATTTTTTGCATTTTTCACCTGCACCCTTTGCCTACTAATGGGTTTCTGATAGTTCCCTGGTATCTCCTAGTACTCCTGGGACAATATTATGGAAAGTGCCCTGTGAGTGCAGCGGGCATGTGCACCTACTTTGCGTGCCCCAGGAGCACTTTGGTATTACAGTAAGGACTGCAGATGCTTGTGCAGCCCTTTCTGTAATACAGATAGCATTGGTGCACATATAGCGCCAGCGCTATCACCAGAGGGTGTTCCCTCATTTGATTGAGAGCATGGCCCCATGCAAACGAGGGAATCCCTTTGCCTCTACACCCGCACCGTATTATAGACACGGGCACAGAGGCAACAGAGCTGTCAGAAGGTGCACTGAACTTCTGTCACCTAAAAGGTGGTGCGCTGTCAGTGCACTCCCTGATAGCAGGTCTCTGGAGGGGGAAGGGGTCCTAAGGACCCCCAGACATTCCTTTGCAGGCAAGTGCAGTCACTCACTGCACCAGCCTGCAAGGGGATCTCTTGGCTCTCTTAAAAGTGAAGGCGGATTGCTGCCTACACAGTGAAACACACAGCTGCTGCTTCAAAGCGTCTCTGTTTTTCACTTGACTGCACTGCTCCCAGGGCAGCAAGACTTTGGGGCTACCCTGGGGGCATCGCATTCAATGTAATTAGTGCCCAGAGCGCCTGTTTTAAGGTGCGCCGGGCACAAACAAGGAGAGTGCCCCCTATGTGTAATAGGGCTCCAGCATTTAATCATTGTTATTATTTTTTAGTTTCATTTTATTTTTATTTTTCCTTTTAATTTCTTTTCTTTTAATTGTTTTCTTATTATTTTTTTTATTTTTATTTACATTTTTTCCAACTTTTAAAATTAAATTTAATTATTTTTTTCCATTTTCCCACCATACATCCATTACCTGCCTGCCATATGCACACAGCCAAACAACAGCATTAGTTTTTTAAGTATTAACATTTAATTTTCCCCTGGACCCCCTGCCTGCCGTAGGTGCACAACATACACCAGCATGAATTTTTTCAAGGATTATTCAATTTTCCCCTGGACCCCCTGCCTGCCATAGGAGCACACCAGCAATATTTTCTGAGGAATTATTCAATTTTACCCTGCACTTACCTGACTGCCAGAGGTGTCTCACATAGATGCACACAAAGCAGTTACATGTGTATGTTGTTATCCTTTTTTTTTTTTTTATAAATTCTTTATTGAAGTTTTCACAATACAATACAAAAGGAAAGAAATATGCATAAATACTGCCATGACTAGGGAGTTAATCCCCCCACCCCCACCCCTCCCCTGCTGGTCCAGCTTGTTTACCAAAATATCGGTTCTTCCATTGACATAAATGGATCATTAACAATAAAACAAACAAAAAGACAAATTTATTGCAAACAATTATTTCATTATTGCCAAGCCTTATATACCACAAGCCATTATAGCATGAGAATGCAAAGAAAGAAAAAGTCGAAAAGGGGAAAAAAATAGACGACTATCCTAATAGCCAAAGGGAAAAAGCCTTCTAGTACCCCAGAAAGTTTTTCAAATCAATTTTGGTTATTACCCGCCTCTTAGCTCTCGCGAGACCATCTTCTTAAAGGAGCCCAAATTTCCACACCTTTTTTCTTTGCCCTGTGCCCCCTTCTTGAGTAGACTGCAGTTTCCAGTCTATATACCGCCAAGAATCTACCTAGCCACCGTTGACAGGTAGGAGGGACTGGATCCAGCCAGTGGGTGGCTAGACAGAGTCTAAATACAGTCATAGCAATATATAGGAATTCTTGTATCTAACCTGAGAGTAGAGAGCTACCCACCCCAAGCACATTCAATTGTGATGACAAATCGATTTCCTGCCCCAGCAGGGATTCCAGAATGGTGCTGACATCTCTTTTAAGAGTGTCCAAATTGGGGCAGGAAGCAAACATATGGACACTATCAGCAGCTTGACAGCCGCAGCGCAGGCAGAATGAGCCCGCCCCTCTACCCCATTTTGCAATTTTATCCGGAATGATATATAGATTAAACCATGTTTTGAAGCACTGAAGTTGGAGTTTGGTAGCAATGAGTGATGTTTGGGCCAGATGTAGCGAATCTTCCACTTCGCCCAATCCCGCCTGTAATAGTTTCTGCCAAAGATCACAGTGTTTGGTTAAATCATCCGGCATTGACTCATTCAGTATTTTATACATCCCACCCAGTGTGGTTGACCCATTGAGCAACACCTCTACCAACTTCACCCTAGAAAAACCACAGCTGCCCCCTGTCTTTCTGGTTATGAAGTCTCTTATCTGAAGATATTTGAAAAACTGTCTATTTTCCACCACAAAATTATCCTTGATCCTATCAAACGGTATTACCCCTGTCTCATCCATAACATCACTTATAATCCTCACACCTTTGTTATACCAGCTTTTCATATGCCCATCATTGAAGATACTAGGGACGGATTAATTGCAATATATTGGGGTATAGGCGTTAATGCGACCCAGACCGAGCCTTTTCTGGACTGAGGTCCAGACTTTGAACGCAGAGGTCAAGGTTTTAAACTTTACACTTTTGTAGTAGTTGAATTCCGTATGCCGTAGAAGACACCCCCTGGTCTTTTTCCCCAATAACAGCTCAAAAATTGATGCTGGGACAGCAACCTGTAACAAATCCATTTCTCCATTGAGTAGAATACCCATTTTGTATAATATTGAAGCCCAATGGTATAGCTGGAGATTGGGTACAGCCCATCCACCTCTATCTCTTGACAGCGTTAAAAATTTAAGCGCTCTTCGAAGGCGACAGTTAGCCCAAATGAACCTAGAAAACATCTGATTCATGGAGTTAAACCAGGAACTATCGATGGACAAGGGAATAGCCCTAAAGAGGTATAAACTCTTCAGCAAAAAAGCATCTTAACAATATCGCAACTCCCAACCAGCGTAAGTTTGAGGTTCTCCAGTCGATTAAAATCAGTTTTAAATTTTGGGAGTAAAGGGCCCACATTAATTTCAACAATCTTAGACACGTCTGCCATCAATTCGACCCCCAGATACATTGCCTTCTGTACTACACGCGGATCATTCAGCTATATCCCTTTACTAACCACCACGTGGGTCTTATTTTGATTAAGACGATAGCCTGAAATATATCCAAAGGTATCCGCTTCCCTTTTGATTTCATCTAATGCGCCTAGAGGACTAGAAGCAACAATTGCTAGATCTTCGGCATAGGCCAAGATCTTGGTGCTCCTCCCGTTACTATGTATTGCTAGAATCTGGTTATTACTTTCGATCTTTCTAACTAGCGGGTCAATATACAGAGCAAACAATGAAGGGGAGCAAGGACAGCCCTGACAAGTCCCCCTGCTGATCAAAACTGGATCCAACATCTCCCCCATTATTGCTACTCTGGCCACAGGGTTGCTGTACATTATTGCAATAGCCTTGATAAAGCTTTCACCGAGCCCTCTGTTCTTTAGAGTTGCCCATAAAAAAGGCCAGGAGACCCTATAAAAGGCTTTCTCCGCATCCGGCAGGATCAGCCTGATAGGGTCCCCGGCAATACCCGCGGCATCAAAAAGAGAAAATAGCCCGCTGAATATGGTCTATGGTGCCACGGCCAGGAACGAACCCATGTTGGTTTGGGGAAACCAATTTCTTTATAACCGCCGCAAGTCGGTTAGCCAAGATCTTAGCATATACCTTAACGTCACTGTTTATTAACATAATAGGGCGATAGGACCCCAGCTCCTTGACCGGCTTGCCTTTTTTGGGAAATACCACTACATTGGCGGATCTCCAGGAATCAGGAGCCCCCTGGCCGGATTGAGCCTCTAGAAAAACATCCTTCATCAATTCCTGTAGGGAGGGAGCAAGTACTTTATAGAATTTCCCCGGAATGGAATCTGTTCCTACCGCCTTCCCGTTTACCAGAGATCTAATTGCGCCCCCAATTTCCTCTGCTGTAATGGGTGCCTCCAGCGCTTCTCTTTCTTCTATTGATAACTTCTCGCACGGTATCCCAGCTAAGTAATCCTGAATTTCTTTTTCCCCACCTCTGGCTTTTTCCGTATAGAGCTGCTTATTAAATCGTTGAAAGGCTGCCCGTATGTCCAAAGGCTCAGAGACTAAACCAACCGGAGGATCTTCAATTTCGTGTATTCCCCCCTGAGTTGCCCGTTGTCTAGTGCGTAGCACTAGCAGGTGTCCCACTCTCTCACTACATTCATACATTTTAGAACGCCAGGCGCAATATTTTCTTGCTGCTTTTCTTGCCGAGAAGTCCAATATTGTGGATTTCACTAAAGCCATGTTTATTTGTGCCTGTTCCACTTCGCCTCTATTCGTGAGCTCCTCTACCAGCTGAGTTTCTGCTTCAATCAGCTTTCTATAGAGTTCCTGCAAGTGATGTTTTTCCTTCCTCTGAGGTGCCCACCCATACCTTGATGTTTCCCCTCTTATCCCAGCTTTTAGAGCATCCCATACTACCTCTAGCTGTGTGCTACCACTATTCTCCGCTTTAAACCTAGGAATCCAGTTCCTCGTGTGTTCAATATACTCTTCATCATAGAGGAGTGCTCTATCAAAAGTCCAGTGCGATATCGAGGGCTTCGATGTATGCAGTGAAATTTCTAGGACTAACGGATTGTGATCAGAGATCACACAAGGAAATTTAGCAATCTGGCACATTGTGAGCAACCCCTGAAACACAAAAAAATAATCTAGCCTGGCATGTGATGGGTTTGGGGCAGAGTGAAAAGTATATCCTATGTCTTGGGATTCCTGCCTGGCCCAGACATCTATATGTCCATGTGTCATACATAAATTAGCTAGGGACTTGAAGACTTTAGGCTTACGGCCATGATATGACCTTTCTCCTAGCTTGATGTTGTTAGTGCTCATATTAATAATAAAGTCTCCACATACTATTAGGGGTAATGGCCAGCTCACAAGCTCCATATTGAGCCAGCTGAACAAGGCAGGGTCATCAAATACTGAACAATATACAGAGCAAAGCTTGAAAGAATAGTTATCTGCATAGCATTGAGTAATGACCCATCTACCAAGTTGATCCGATTTAGAGCGTGGGAATCTAAATGCTTTTTTACGAGCCATAACAGCGTCCCCTCTTGTACGTGTTCCCTGAGTTGTAGTATAAACCAACTGATATCCTGCTATTTCTGCCATCTTCTGTCTACCAACTTCTATATGTGTCTCCTGCAGACATACTATGTCTGCCTTCAAATATTGAATATCTTTTTATTAACCCTGCGCTTTTTGAGGGGTTGATTAGACCACAAATATTAACAGAGGCAATTCTTAATCTACCCATTCCCATTTGAAGTGTATAGTGATTCTACTCTGTTCCTAAACCCTAGTGATACCGTCTCATCAAATTCAACCTGCTGGATCAGCCCCCCTCTAAATCCTCTCCCCATTCCCCCCAAAACCCAACCTCATACCCCCCTCCCTTTCCCCCATCCCTAGGCAGGAAAGGTCCAAAGACCCTTGTGATGACTCCTGCATAATGCTGCTTCCCGCCACCACCCATCTACCTCCACCAGAAAAAAAAAAATTGTGAAAAGACCACTTATTCATCCAAATTCATCCAAATTGATCATCGCCCCTCAGGTTTCTTCTGATTCCTAATCTGTGAGATTTCTCGTAGGAAGTCTTGTGCCTGGATTTACAGACGAGAATAATCCAGTGCTTCCCCTATGTATGACTTTAAGCCGAGACGGATTTAGTATTAGACCTCGCACCCTATCTTTTGAAAAGGCATGATTTGTTGCCGGAGCCTCCACCTTCTTTCCACAGTAGTATGGCAAAAATCCGACCTGACAAAGAAAGTGTGCACTTCTGCCGAACGTCATGCTTCTGGCTGCGCCTTATCAAACACTGCATGTCGCAGGAGAAAATTCCCACAAAATATTAAAATGGCTCTAGGCTTTTCATTCATACCATTCTGCCCCTTCCTCTTTTTAAGCATGAGTGGGAAACAATATACGCGCTGCACCTCTGTAGCCCAATCCCAATGTGCTAACTCGGGGAAACCACCTTTCAGCAAGCGCAACACAAAACCTCTAATGTCCTCTCCTTCGGCATTTTCTGGTATGCCCAAAAGTCCCAGATTGTTACGCCGTTGGCGGTTTTCAAAGTCTTCCAACTTCCACATGACATCCATCATCCGAGATGCGTTTGCTGTGGCTTGCCAAACAGAGCTCTCAGTCCTAGCCTCTAATGCTACCACTCGCTCTTCCAGAGCGGTAGTTCTCTCCGAAATTTCAGTGCACGTCTTGTTTACTTTCCTGAAAGCTCCTTGTAGCTTCTTCGTTGCAAGGTGGGCCTATTTGTGCTCCTGTCTAGCTTCCATCTGCATCTGTTTGAGAGTAGAGTATATCAAACCCATTGAAGGAGAAGATTCCATCGCAGCCTTGGGCTCATCAAGCAGCTTATTTACCCCCTGCGTGGTGTCGTCTCCATCGGGTCCGCCATCTTCAGTAAGAAAATGAGTAGTTAAATAGTCCCATTTTAGTTGGCTAAAGCGGCTATGGTCCGATTCTGATTATCTGGCATCAAGCTCCCTTCCACCTTTATTTCTCTTTCTTCTAGTTTGGGAGGAAAGCCGCTTTTGAGTTCTGGGGTTAGAAGATGAGCTGTTGGATTCTATCTCTGAGTTATCCAACTCTGATGCCTTGCCTCCACTGTGATTAGATAACTGTGAGTCTTCATTAAGGGAAAATAATTTTTCCCCACCTTCTGGGGTCCCCCCAACCTTGCATTGAATATGTACGAGCTTAGGGTCTCTTGACAGGCTGCCACTGACAGCTTTCTTCTCACTTCTTTGCTTATCTGACATGGCGCTATCATATCCCTCTGCTCTCCCCTGCAAAGGCTCCCCAGACCCCAGAGTTACCAGTCCCGTACTCATTCTGTCCACAGGAGGGGGGATGGTGTTACCGATAGCCAGCACCATCGGGATCTCGCCATCTGGAGTAACTGCAGTCTCTCCTTTCTCTTCCAACCTTCCACGGCCAGCAAACATCCTGGAATCACTTGTTGCTTGGTGGGACCCGCCTCCTCACTGAGATGCTGGTCCTTGACCTTGCTTTCCCAACTCCTTGCTTCCTGCTGCGGGAGTAGCATCTCCTGCCTTTCTCATGGTCGGCGTCTTCCGCGCTGCAAGGAGACCGCGTAGGTTCCCTGCCGCCCCAGCTCCCGCCGCACTGCTCTCCGCACGGTCACGAGGGGGTTTCAATTGCTTTGGAGGCATGATGGAAAGCCGGAGCCAGTGACCCCGTTGCACCAGCCGATCAGCATCTTCAACACCACGTGGACCAACAGGTGAATAAATCCGGAGTTTTTCTCCTGTGTTCTCCTTATTTGCTGCCACCTCCAGCCATCCACAATCAGAGCGGTGATCATTGAGGTAGTCTCAGACAAGCTTAAGGATTAGCCATGGAGCGACAGATGGGTGGCTTCCGCAGCAATTGCACAGCCGCCATCTTGTTACACAGCTGTATGTTGTTATCTTGATTGGAAATTAAATATTATGTTTTGGCAGTGTGGTTTGACTTTTAAATGCACTGTTGTTGTTAATTATTTAGGATAATAATTATAATATTATAAGTGACCACACGAAATTATATTATGTCTGTACTAATTAAAACTACAACAATGCCACTCTCACTAAATGTTATTTTTGCTTATTTGCTTTTAAGTGCACAAGAGACATCACCCACAGTACTTCCAGACAGTCACATGAGTCCTCCAATCACTTCCGCTTGTGAAGCTAAATGCCACTGCCAATGACAGCTTCAAGATGGCCCCAAAGAAAGGTGCTGCCAAGAAAGTGGCCAGTGGGGAGGAGAAGAAGAAACAGATTTCCACCACTGGCGTGCCAGACAGAACCTTTCTCTGCAAACTTGTGCCTGCCGCATCATTCTACCGGGAGCAAGATGGGAGCAGCACTTCTGTATCAACAGCACCACCCCAGCCTAAGCCCAAAGCCATGTTTCTCAGCAAGGCAGCCACTGCAATCATGTCTATGCTAACAAGCAGTGATATTATATTGAAATGGATTTGTCCATTTCGCAAAGTAGTACCCAATCGTTTCTGGAAAGTAGACAACAGCTGCAGCCAGCAATGGATCTTACTGAACTAGGAGCAGAACAGGAGGTTGAGCTGCCTGCTGAGCAAAAACCTCCTCTTTTACAAACCATTGGCTTCCATATCTCCAGCAAGAAAAAGGAAGGGTACTCCACCATCTTCTCCAAGCCCCCCTTCTGATTATCTGTACACGATTGGACTCCAGCTGAATCCAAGACACTTCAGGAGAGGCTCAGGAAAAGAAAAGTTCCTGAAAGCCTTTCAATTATGGGAGGGGATGAGGATGACAAACCAGTCATTGTGGAATCTGTCCTAGAGGAGACTGACATTACCCCTCTTAGTATCTTACCTGCTCTGAGGGATGTGGCACCAACACCACCAGTGCCATCTTCCATATTTGTTATCCTACAGAGACCTGCATTCACCACTAGTTCACTAGAAGTACTCACTGTAGAGAGCCAATTGTCGACACACCTGCCTACCTCCAGTTCTTTGGGCATTGGCAGTGGCACCAGTGGCCCACTGAAAAGATACACCTCCCCAGTTTGGGACTTCTTTACGGTTAGCAAGCAGGAGGACAACATTTCAATATGCTCCATTTGCAACGCTAGAGGTCGTCAAAGTAAGCTTGGTACACACAATGGTACTGGAGGCCAAGAGACCTATTTGAAAAAGCATCACACACTGCACGGAGACGCACCTTAATCAATTTTCAGCGTGTGGCGCTGGTAAAGGTGATGTGAAAGGGAAATCGTCTACAGACCCTCCGATCAGAGTGGGAGGTGTAGGTGATGATGAAAAAGAGCAGGGTGACACCTTTATGCAAAGCAGTCCTGTCCCCAGCAGTGTGCCAGTATCACCTGCCTCAGCAACCTCACAATGGCACAAGATTCATATGGAGACACCACAGCAACAGCATACAGTGACACACCCAAGATACACATTGAGTCTATCACCATCTGGTTTTCTCTGGAAGTCACCTACGTCAGTTGCACCACAAAAGCAAAAAAATCAGGTTACTATTATGAGCATGTTTAGGCAGGAGGGGCCCTACTAACGCAACCAACCAATGCACATTTGTACAATGGGATGCTGGCTAATACTTTAGCGCTAGACCTCCTCCCTTTGTCTTTTGTGGAAGTAGTGAGTTTTTAAGCATTTGTGTCTGCCATCTGGTTGAAATGGAAGGTCCTACTTTGCCATAGTGGCTGTTCCAGTGCTCCATCGCGATGTGCTTGAATTGTTTTGAGAAGCATTGCAGCAGAGTGATGTTCAGACTAACCTCTTGTGGAGAACTCCACTCCGCCAGTGGAGTTTACGGAGTTTTGCCTACTCTGCGCTCCGTTTAGAACGCGGAGTTCAGGCAAAACTCTTACTCCATGGCGGAACGGAGTTAGCCAGCCCCTCCACCTGCCCTAATTTAATTATAAAAAAGGCACTTTTTTAAATAATTAAATTAGGGAGGGTGGGGTGGAGGGGAGCAGAGCGGAGTGGAGTAGAGTTCCACTGAGTTTTTTTCCAACTCTGTGTAACTCTACATAGTGGCACTACGCCAGCTCTGCCTGGGCTTAGTTCAGACTATCCACCTGATGACAGATATGTGGACCAGTTGTTAAGCCACTCATTGCATGTGTATCACTGCACGCTGGTTCTCTTTTGTGGGGGTTAAGCAACAGATATTTTCTGGTCTCAGCTCTGAAGATACTTTTAAGGGCATTCGGCGGCATGCAACAAATGTTCTCCATGGAGAAATGGATCACTGACAGAATATCGAGGAGCAAAATATCGACCTGGCAAAATATCGAGGAAAAAATATAGAATGCCAGAATATCGAATTCCTATCTACAAACAGGTAAGTACAAAAATATCGAATCCAAAATATCGTTGTAAAAAATATAGTTAGTCAAAATATCGAATTTTTAAATGTCTTAAAAGTAATGTAAAATTAATAAAATAATACATATAATTAACTAAAACATACTTAAAAATAAATATTTAAATAACCTGAATATTAATACATATTTAATGTAAGTTAAAAAAATAAACATGCATTTTTATTTTTTAATATATATATATATTAACGTAATATTAATAACAAATATTCAATATTTTTAGCGTAGGATAGCGGGAGGGTAAAATTTACTATTCCTACTCCAGTGAGTGCAACAGTAGGGAAAGCGTTGGATAGCGGGAGGGTAAAAATTACTATTCCCACTCCAGTGAGTGCAACAGTAGGGAAAGCGTTGGATAGCGTAGGGGTAAAAATTACTATTCCCACTCCAGAGAGTGCAACAGTAGGGAAAGCGTTGGATAGCGTAGGGATAAAAATTACTATTCCCACTCCAGTGAGTGCAACAGTAGGGAAAGCGTTGGATAGCGGGAGGGTAAAAATTACTATTCCCACTCCAGAGAGTGCAACAGTAGGGAAAGCGTTGGATAGCGTAGGGGTAAAAATTACTATTCCCACTCCAGTGAGTGCAACAGTAGGGAAAGCGTTGGATAGCGGGAGGGTAAAAATTACTATTCCCACTCCAGAGAGTGCAACAGTAGGGAAAGCGTTGGATAGCGTAGGGGTAAAAATTACTATTCCCACTCCAGAGAGTGCAACAGTAGGGAAAGCGTTGGATAGCGTAGGGGTAAAATTATTATTCCCACTCCAGAGAGTGCAACAGTAGGAAAGCGTTGGATAGCGGGAGGGTAAAAATTACTATTCCCACTCCAGAGAGTGCAACAGTAGGAAAGCGTTGGATAGCGTAGGGGTAAAAATTACTATTCCCACTCCAGAGAGTGCAACAGTAGGAAAGCGTTGGATAGCGGGAGGGTAAAAGTTACTATTCCCACTCCAGTGAGTGCAACAGTAGGGAAAGCATTGGATAGCATAGGGTAAACATTACTATTCCCACTCCAGTGAGCGCAACAGTAGGGAAAGTAATGATTTAATATTTAAATTAAAAAATTAATTATCAATACCAATAAAAAATTAATTAAAATTAATTACCAATTACAACATATTTAATAATTAATTAATTATAAATACCAATAAATATTATTTATTAAAAATTAATTACCTATTAATAATTAATTAACAACCAATTAATTTTCAATACCAAAAATTAATAAGTAATACAAAATGTTTACCAATTAATAATTAATTAACAGTAAATTAATTATCAATACACAAAAATATTTTCAATAATTATTTAATTACAATTAAATTACTTCCCACCCTATTCCCTTATAAACCCACAACCCGCTCCGAATAATAAATTAATACAATTAATATAATTATCAATTAATCAATTAATAACAATTAATTACCAATTAATACAAATTAATTACCAATTAATAAAAATTAATTTCCAAATAAAAATGAATTAACAATAAATTAATAATCAATACCAATAAATAAAAATAAATAATTACTGAATTACAATTAAATTACTTCCCACCCTATTCCCCTATAAACCCACAACCCACTCTGAATAATAAATTAATACAATTAATATAATTATCAATTAAAAAATGAATAAAAATGAATTACCAATTAATAAAAATGAATTACCAATTAATAAAAATGAATTACCAATTAATAATTAATTAACAATGAATTATTTATCAATACCAATAAATAAAATTAAATAATTACTTAATTACAATTAAATTACTTCCACCCTATTCCCCTATAAACCCACAACCCGCTACAGAACTAAAACACAAAATTAAATTAAAAATAATTAATAATTCCTAAAAATTAATATTTAATTTACTATAATTAAATTACTTCCCACCCTATTCCCCTATAAACCCACAACCCGCTACGGAATTAAATTACGCAAATATTAAATAACATAAAATTCATTACTAAAAAATTAAAACATACATTACAAAAATAATATATACTTTTAACACATATACTAACACTTAAAACACTATTAAAAAAATCGATATTTTTAACAACTATATTATGACTGTCGATATTATGACAATCGATATTTCTTACCTGAATTTCGATATTCTGCACCACTATATTTTGGCAATTCGATATTCTGTCCATTCTATATAAAAAACTCGATATTTTGGCAATTCGATATTAAAAATTCGATATTATGTCTGTTCACCGGAGAAATCCCATACAGCTGTAAACATCTTGGATAGCTTTAACAGCAAGGCGCTTGAATGGCTGCAACCCAGAGGTCTCAAAATTAGGTTGATTGCTACAGACAATGACAGTAATAGAGTTATCGCCATGGCAGATGGGGGCTATTCCAGGGTCCTGTGTTGGCCACATTGCATCAACATCATTGTGCAGGACTTTCTCAAAAAAGAAAACCTAATCAGCAACTTACTGACCATTCTTGTCTCATCAGATATGTTAAAGATACGTTGGACCAGCTCCCAAAATGCAGTGGGAAGTTATTGTGGAGTAGTGTCTGTATCTCAGATGAGAACCTTACAATCTGGAGATCAAACATCTCTTTGGCTGAAGTTAAGGCCACATCCTTTTGCAAAAGCATGGCTTTGGGCTTGCTTAGGGAATCAAATTTTATGTTGGAAAAATTTATCAAAGGCCTTAGTGCTGCCTCCCTACCTGTCCGGGCAGGTGGAAACAGTACTTGTGAACAACAAGTGACTATGGAATTAACCGTCACTAGATAAGTGATACCCGGTTCCATTCCGCAGCAACCTTGATCATTTAGCATGAAATAGCTCCCATTTGAGAGCAGCCTCAACACAGGCTGAATCACAGCATCTGGGGAACCCTTCAGATAACAAGACAAGTTTGTCAACCAAGGAGCCGCTTAGAACATCTTCACAGTCGGAGTCACTTAGAAAAACTTCTGTGTCCCCATTTTTGCATCTAAACCTGAACAGTAATTACTAATACTGATGCACATATCCTTCTTTTAGCACTTCATATCTGCCTACCTGCTGGTATTGGAGACAATAGTGGAATTTGAAAGTCGTGACCGGTAGGGTGATGTAACTATGGATTATCCAGTCAGTGGATGGTGTCTAAGCCACGGTGAAAAGTAATTGGTCTAATTTTTCAATTTGCAACATGGTATATTTTGCATCTCTGCACACCAGTACTATCTGTCTTTCCGTTAGATCATATGCTGAAAACAGATTTGTACTGTTGATGTGACACCACAGCACGTGGCCAGTACGTAACTTTTGTAACGTCCAGCTCAGTATCACTATTAACCGTAATTGTGACTGTCCATGTTGTAATATAGACATGTCTTGCTGTATTATGTCAGTTGCGGAGGATACTATGTTGCCCAGTGAATAAATTCCGGATGATAAAGTGGTCATACCGTTGTCAACCACAGCCAAAGCCTTTTCTAAATTAACCCTATCAATCTCGCGCAATCTCTCAGCAGCTTCCTGTTGAGAGATCTTCCACAGCTCGTTGTATATTCCATACAAAAAGCACTTTTGAAGTGGATTCCGGGGGCCTAATAAAAAATCCCTGAGATCCATGTCATCAGAAAGAAGGGGCAAGTGATATTTCACCTGGCTGATTGTTGAGGTTTGTAGCCAATCTAGGCATAACTTCCCAACACTATATGATGTCACCACCCCCAGTGTTCTGTTTGTACATCTCATTGATCAGACCTATTTATCCTAAACCCTTCGTTGCTACCCAGGAATCTAGATTGACACCCGTTTGTGTCCACAGGCCAAACCAACCATCCATTGGGGTCTGAGGAATTGAAAGTACTATTACGTATCATGGTAGCCAGTGTATCCTCACTGAAGTGTGTAAAGTGCTAACAATTCTCAAAACGTTAGAATGCTGGAATACCCAGTGTGTTCAAATACTTTATTTTTGCTATACCAAGACATGAAGTTTGTTGCACTGTCTTGTTCAGGAAAATCATTTGATGTGGTATGAGGCATGCTCTAAATAAGGCCTCCGTTCCCTGAACATGCAGTCATTTGTCCCCCAGATAGATTTTGTTTCTATGGTGTCTTTCTAAAAGTTGAAACCCTAAATAGACAGTTGGGAAATAAAGAAAGCAGAGTATATTAGCTGAGTGTTTCTGACCATATTTTTCTTTGCAGGTGTAGGTGCAAGCCTATAGTAATACAAGGCTGGATCTAATGTTTCAATACCTGAAAAATAAGAAAACTTTTGTGCAAATGTCTTTGAACTACCTTTCGAAGGTGTTGGGCAGTGTTCCCATTGTGTGTAAATATAAAGAATGATTGGGATACTAGCTTTATGTAAAAAATGGTGACCATAATGTTGGTCACAGAACATGTCTCCAAAATTACTTGTGCCGTCATACAATTCATCATTAGAAAATGCAGCTGATTGCTCTAAATCTGAAAGCAAATTATGCACAGTTTCAATGTCTTAAATCATCAGAGTAAGTACTAGAGGTGATGATGTAATTTTAAGAAATTTTAAACACATAAGGAATTTGCAAAAGTTCAGTAGGACCATACACATCATATACTACCCTGTCCCATACAATGCCTTCAGGAACTGGAACTGCTGTAATGTTCACCAGGGACAGGTTCCTTAGTTCACAGTGTGATGATGCATGTGGTTTAAGAACCAAGTTCACGAGTTGTACTGTGGAGCGTTCTGGGAGAAAGCGTCCATTCAGAAGTAGTAAAAAGACAGTCACTTTACCAGACCAAAGTACCAAGAAAGTAATCCAATTGTAATTCAGAGATGTATCCAGGGAAAAACAAAATAAGTCTTTTTCAGCCAAAGATAGAAAGCATACACCCGTAGCTTGAAAGGGAAAGGCGGTGTTGGCAGTTCAGTTTCACTTGGATCTAATGAAAAATCATAATAATTTGCAAAGTAGCCAGACGCCGTTCAGTCTATTCTTGGCAGCTCAGCAAGTTATGTAAAACTGGTAGATGACTTGATCTATGGCATGTATATATAGTCGTCGTCAATAGAGTAGTATCATTCCATTGTTGTTTACAGCTTCTCTTTGGAGAGTGGAGCCTTCAATCATTATTAAAGCTTCCATTAGAACTTCCTGTACAGTTGCGAGAAGAGTGCAGCAGCTAACCAGGAGCCCACGTTGCCTACTGCTGAGAAACGGCCACATAGTGTGGTTTGATCAGATCTATTGAGACAAACGTCTTGTCTCTGGAACCGGCAAGGGGTGTCAGAAGTACAGTTCTGGTGCCTTCGACAGCCAGGACAGGTACAGGTGCTCTGTATCATGGCCCAAATTCTTTTTTGTCCACTATCTTTTTCTGACCAGTACCCCAATCTTCGGGACCCAGACAGGTCTTGCCGGTACTGCTTTCTCTTCCCCAGTGGAGGTGCGTTTTACTTGGAATTTGCTTTGTAAAGCTCAGTATTCTTTAGGGTCCTGTAAAACATCCAAACGATCATTGATGTCAAATGTGGTTTTAGCCGCCACTGTGCTGACACTATCAAGGTCAGGTACCCACATCTTCACCCCAAACAGGAGTTCATAAGGTGTACGACTCTCCAGGGATTGTCTTGGCATGTTGTTCAGTGAGTTCTGGAACCCATATAGATGATTGGCCCAACTACCACCCGAGCCTAATTCCCTTGCAGTCAAGGATTGCTTTAAGTCACAGTTTTTCCTCTCAACAACTGAATTTCCCTCAGTGTCCTAGGGGGAGGAGTACCGCAAGGCCACACCCAAACTTCCCATGGCTTCTTTGTAAGCCCGAGAGCTAAGCGCCGGACGCTGGTCGGAATGTAGAGTGCCGATTGCGTATGTGCTGATAAAGACTTGGTAATCCTTTATAACAGTTCGAGCATCAGCCGAGCGCTGGGGCCAAACCCAGAGGAATCTGGGGCATGAATCTACAGCCACCAAGATGTACTTGTAAGCCCCATCTGAGTGTAAGGGGCTGCAGTGTTACAAATATGCACACGCAAGAGAATTGTCTGAGATAAATAAAGGTGTTTGTGGTGGACGTGCAATGGTGAAGCCCCTCATCTGCTGGCAGATGTCTTATTTGAGGACAAAATACTTGGTCTGCTTAGTAAGACCTGGCCACCAATAGTGCTGCTTTAGTAGTGAAGCTATAGGAGTAATCCTAGCATGAGCTGAACCCAGCCCCTTGTGTGCAGCTAGTATCAATCCAAATCTGCAATCAGTGTTTGGTATTACTCTATCCCCAGTCCTGGAACCTGAGCATACGGAATGTCTGTGCATCTAACTTGTATGAGTACTTGAGTGGAAAGCTTTTTGGCAGGACTGAGCTGTTGCGGATGGCATTCACAGTTATCATACTTGTTCCGTCTATCCTCGTACTGTAGCGAGTTATTGCAGCAACGGCAGCTGTGCGTACTGTTTCCTTGGCGGCTTCATCTGCCTTTGAATTCCCTTCAACGTGAACGCCAACACGTTGATGACTCAATGTATGAATAACATGAGCTCATGGCAGGCCTTCTTTCAGCTTTGCCACCTGTTCTCAAAGCAAGTTGTGCTTTACTGTGCAACCTCTGGCAACCCTAAATCCATTCTGGCCCCTAATAATGTAAATATTAATTATAGGACTGGACACAGTAAAATGAATCGCACACAATTAGTGTGGGAAATTCACAATTGGTAATATGTATTGCCAGTATCAGGGCTTTTAGTTCCACCAGCTGTGCCATACAATCCCCTAGGGATTGACTGTGTGATTTCCCAGGATGGAACTTTCCATCATCCATGCTCCCTTTTACAATTGCGCATGCCGCAGAACATTGCTGTTTCATTCCTTCGGCTGGCTGGCCCGATCCATCGGTATAAATGATACATTCATATCAATCTAGAGGCATTATTTCATTTGGCAGAGGATATTCTTGTTGGTACTGCAAAAATGCTTGTGTGTGTAATGTATAGTCAAAACTAATCTATAATCTTCATCTGTTGCAGTGAGAGAGTTAGCCCATTGAATCCATCTTGGATGTAATGTTTTAGCATTCGGGATGCTTGCCTTTGTAACGGCCTCTAGGGTCGGTACCGGGGTCACACCGATTATGCGTTTCCCCTGCGCTAGTGCTCTCTCTCTCACTACAGCAGTCTGTACCGCTGTGAGTATCTTCTCAGTTGGTGCAAAATGCATTTCAGCATTTGTGTACAAATGTGATTTGTATGCAATAGGGACTGTATTGGCTTCATTGAAAGTGATGCAAGTGTACCCGGTTGGTCCAGCGACTAAGCGGATCACCATGTTATTTGTGTTAACAAGTGTATGTAAATGTTTAGAAGCTATCATGTCAGCCTGTACAGAATGCAGAATATCTGTATGTACCTGTGTCCAATGATATACTGAAAAATCAGGTCTAATTAAGTCATAGAAAGGTTTCACTCTTTCTGGGTAATCCAAAATGTATGTCCTCCAAAATGAAAAAATCTTAAATTGAATTGAAGTCTCCTTAGAGTCGTTGGAGGTTGGAGCAGTGCACATTTTTATAAAAATTGTGCCACCAGACTTTTGCCTTTACATGACAATTCGTACCCTAACAATAGGACACTGAGGTGGGCAATTTCTTAAAATTAAATTTTTATCCCAGGTGGGCGAACCCAAGAATTATGTGGTTCACCCTAGACAAGTGTTCCGTTAATTCATTGTCCGTCAGATAGATGTCATCTACATAGGACAATACCTCCTCTTCAGAATTTTGAAGTAACTCTGTTATCCTGGCTGAAAACAGTCCGGGGCTGCTCTTATACTCTTGTGGTAATCGACAAAATTGGCATTGAGAGCCTAGCGCCGAGAATGCTGTCAAATATCTGCTCCCAGGTGCTCTATTTTTGCAGCAAAATCCATTTGAGATGTCTAGTGTTGTTTTGTATTTTGCCACACGATGTTATTCATTAGTGCGGCACTATGTGCATTTTGTACTGAAAATATTTTGTGGATGCGTTTAAATGTCTATAATCTAAGACCAGACAATATGAATTATTGGGTTTCATTATAGGGAAGCAAGGGATTATTCATAGGTGAGGTGCAATTCTCTATCACACCCTGGTACTGAAGTTGATCTAGAATCTCCCTGACTTGTGTCTTTGCCTCATGTTTAATTGGGTATTGTCTCTGTGGTTGAGGAATTTACTTTAATGGTATTTCATGATGAGGTGGCTCATCATCCCACCCAACATGATTGCGGTAAAGTGCAGGAGCTAACACTAATGCCCACTCCTGCGCATATGAATTTTTAACTGACTCTGGTATGAGGTCAGAGAAAGCAGGTAAAATAACTTCTTCCCCAATTGGACAATCCATTACGAAATCAGGTAGCCAATCTATTTTGGCCAAAAGAATATTGTAACAATATGGCAAGTTCTCCCAAAAGAGACCTTTTACCTTCCTGGGTATCTCCCCCTCGATGTGGAGCATTATTTTGTATGAACGATGTGAGACACTCACCCTTGTATCAGGTGTTTCCACCATGATATGCTCACTCAGCGCTGCTACCCCAGATAATCCATCAGGTTCTGGTGAGCTATTGTGACTTCTGCCGCGCTGTCCAGTATCGTCACTGCCCATTTCCCGCTCAGAAGCAGAGTCCTTAATAGCCTGGGCATTTCTAATTTTAATCCCGGGTACCTTTTCCTTTTTAAATTGATGTTTAGACATCTTTTGTTTGTCTTCCTGTTTAATGATGTAGTCCTGAAGTGCTTGACTTGCTCTTCTGATCTGTTCTTTGACCATCTGCCTTTCTCCAAACGCTTTTTGGATGTCTCCTTAAAGGAACAAGATGAACGTGTATCAGTATCCTGATACCTGTCAGGCTTCCTAATATTATCACAGTTCCTCAAGTTATATTTTCTATCAGTGAGCTCCAGTTGAGGAGACCCACCCCGTGACTGTGTTTTGTTTTGTTTATTTTTTTATTATCCCATTTGTTTTTTGAAGAATCTGGTGCTTGCTTAGAGTTATTCTTTTCAGAATTGCTCTTAACTATTGGTTTCCCAGGTCTGGCTCCTAGACTATCTCTACCAAGCGAAGCATATGTCTCTTCGATAATCTTAGGCAATTCTCGCTCCTGCAGTGCAGGAGTGAATTACCTCAGGTGTTGGGGTATAGCCACCACTGCTGCCTTCCCTTTTATGTTACTCAACATAATGGCCGATACCTTGGCAAAATTGCCCATCAGTTTCATCCCCAGATCTAAGGCAGGCTCTGCCCCGTACTCATTCTGAATCTGGTTCAAGTCCATCTGGCATGACTGCTATTGAATGAGTGCCATGTGTTCTGGTATATACAGCAGCGAAGATTGTACCGCAAGAGACACAATCTTCTATCGGGGTAGCCATTCCCATTGGCAAGCAAATTATCAGCATTCTTTCTTTGTGCTATCCAGAATGGGATTTCCTCCTGGCTGGTGGGAATCTTTCTCATAATGGCATTCAGTGTTTGTGGGCTAATACCTGTATTAGCCACATGTGGTTGTGTAGCCTGAGCTGTCCTTGCAGATTGAACTGTTAATGTTCTCATTATGTATTGTGTAAGATTTCTGTAAATTTAGACCAAATCTCTGTAGAGTGTATCCATTCCTGCTGCTGATAAAGCAACAATGTCTGGATGCAGTGTATATGAAGCTAAGACCGGTTAAGTCGCTCCTTCTCTGCTGGAGCCTCACCTGTTCTGTGGTATGGGGTAGGGTGCCTTTAAGCGATACCAAAGGGGATGATGAACGGAGCGCTTGAGCTAATCAAACACTCACCCCCAGTCAACTGATCTGGGTTTAATCCATCATCATTCTTTAGCTCACTCCACCACCCCAGTTCAGACATGGCCATATGCAAATCAGTCTGACCCTGTGCCTCATGGGAACAGTCCAGCCCGAACTGCCAAGCCATGTCTTCCCTGGACCGGAAACAAGCATCCTGGGACCGGTTTCTGGCTATTCCCAGGATGCTTGTTTCCGGTCCAGGGAAGACATGGCTTGCCAGTTTGGGCTGGACTGTTCCCATGAGGCACAGGGTCAGACTGATTTGCATATGGCCATGTCTGAACTGGAGTGGCGTGAGTGAGCTAAAGAATGATGATGGATTAAACCCAGATCAGTTGACTGGGGTGAGTGCTTGCAATGTTCAACACTCCGTCCATCATCCCCTTTGGTTTTGCTATGTTTGCCCTAAGTTGGCAGGGTATGCCCAGACGTGGGTCCCTTGCTCACTTTGCCACTGGATTCAAGATAGCCTGGCTGATGACGGCTGTAAGCCAGAAACCGGTCCCAGGATGCTTGTTTCCGGTCCAGGAAGACATGGCTTGGCAGTTCGGGCTGGACTGTTCCCATGAGGCACAGGGTCAGACTGATTTGCATATGGCCATGTCTGAACTGGGGTGGCGGAGTGAGCTAAAGAATGATGATGGATTAAACCCAGATCAGTTGACTGGGGGTGAGTGCTTGCAATGTTCAACACTCCGTCCATCATCCCCTTTGGTTTTGCTATGTTCGCCCTAAGTTGGCAGGGTATGCCCAGACGGGGGTCCCTTGCTCACTTTGCCACTGGATTCAAGATAGCCTGGCTGATGATGGCTGTAAGCCAGAAACCGGTCCCAGGATGCTTGTTTCCGGTCCAGGGAAGACATGGCTTGGCAGTTCGGGCTGGACTGTTCCCATGAGGCACAGGGTCAGACTGATTTGCATATGGCCATGTCTGAACTGGGGTGGTGGAGTGAGCTAAAGAATGATGATGGATTAAACCCAGATCAGTTTACTGGGGGTGAGTGCTTGCAATGTTCAACACTCCATCCATCATCCCCTTTGGTTTTGCTATGTTCGCCCTAAGTTGGCAGGGTATGCCCAGACGTGGGTCCCTTGCTCACTTTGCCACTGGATTCAAGATAGCCTGGCTGATGACGGCTGTAAGCCAGAAACCGGTCCCAGGATGCTTGTTTCCGGTCCAGGGAAGACATGGCTTGGCAGTTCGGGCTGGACTGTTCCCATGAGGCACAGGGTCAGACTGATTTGCATATGGCCATGTCTGAACTGGGGTGGCGGAGTGGGCTAAAGAATGATGATGGATTAAACCCAGATCAGTTGACTGGGGGTGAGTGCTTGCAATGTTCAACACTCCGTCCATCATCCCCTTTGGTTTTGCTATGTTCGCCCTAAGTTGGCAGGGTATGCCCAGACGTGGGTCCCTTGCTCACTTTGCCACTGGATTCAAGATAGCCTGGCTGATGACGGATGTAAGCCAGAAACCGGTCCCAGGATGCTTGTTTCCGGTCCAGGGAAGACATGGCTTGGCAGTTCGGGCTGGACTGTTCCCATGAGGCACAGGGTCAGACTGATTTGCATATGGCCATTTCTGAACTGGGGTGGCGGAGTGAGCTAAAGAATGATGATGGATTAAACCCAGATCAGTTGACTGGGGGTGAGTGCTTGCAATGTTCAACACTCCGTCCATCATCCCCTTTGGTTTTGCTATGTTTGCCCTAAGTTGGCAGGGTATGCCCAGACGTGGGTCCCTTGCTCACTTTGCCACTGGATTCAAGATAGCCTGGCTGATGACGGCTGTAAGCCAGAAACCGGTCCCAGGATGCTTGTTTCCGGTCCAGGGAAGACATGGCTTGGCAGTTCGGGCTGGACTGTTCCCATGAGGCACAGGGTCAGACTGATTTGCATATGGCCATGTCTGAACTGGGGTGGCGGAGTGAGCTAAAGAATGATGATGGATTAAACCCAGATCAGTTTACTGGGGGTGAGTGCTTGCAATGTTCAACACTCCATCCATCATCCCCTTTGGTTTGCTATGTTCGCCCTAAGTTGGCAGGGTATGCCCAGACGTGGGTCCCTTGCTCACTTTGCCACTGGATTCAAGATAGCCTGGCTGATGACGGCTGTAAGCCAGAAACCGGTCCCAGGATGCTTGTTTCCGGTCCAGGGAAGACATGGCTTGGCAGTTCGGGCTGGACTGTTCCCATGAGGCACAGGGTCAGACTGATTTGCATATGGCCATGTCTGAACTGGGGTGGCGGAGTGGGCTAAAGAATGATGATGGATTAAACCCAGATCAGTTGACTGGGGGTGAGTGCTTGCAATGTTCAACACTCCGTCCATCATCCCCTTTGGTTTTGCTATGTTCGCCCTAAGTTGGCAGGGTATGCCCAGACGTGGGTCCCTTGCTCACTTTGCCACTGGATTCAAGATAGCCTGGCTGATGACGGATGTAAGCCAGAAACCGGTCCCAGGATGCTTGTTTCCGGTCCAGGGAAGACATGGCTTGGCAGTTCGGGCTGGACTGTTCCCATGAGGCACAGGGTCAGACTGATTTGCATATGGCCATTTCTGAACTGGGGTGGCGGAGTGAGCTAAAGAATGATGATGGATTAAACCCAGATCAGTTGACTGGGGGTGAGTGCTTGCAATGTTCAACACTCCGTCCATCATCCCCTTTGGTTTTGCTACGTAGGGTGCCTTTAAACCAATTAATGTGCTCTTGGTAAGTTAAGGAGACTTCTAAGTCCACACATGGGAAATGCTCATCAGGTGGTTCAACTTCAATGTATTCATGAAATAACCGTGTGTGTGCATCTGCGGGCTGGAATTTAACCCAAGAATAGAATACCTCTGTTCTGAATGCTTTGTGTACCGTAACCATGAAAATAACATCTCCACCTATTGCTGGGAGGCCATGTTGTAATAATTTCGTGGTAACTGCCTGTGTGCAATATTCTGAAATATGTAGAGCCGTTACCTGCTCTTCAACATCCTCAGCTTGTTCAGTCATTGCCAGAGGAGTAGTATTTAGCTAATATTTTATAGAGATATGGTCTGCACAATGTGGGACTTTCTAATCCTCCAAGTTTGATTAACCTACAGCCAATACATAGGGTATACCTACCCAGCTGAGGCGGATTTATTTCTCTTCCCACTTGAGACGTCAACGGTTTAAATGTGAGTAAGGGTCTCTAAGTAAGCACAACTGAACTACTCAGATTTGACAGTTAAATAAGAGCCTAACCAATGTTGGCGACGCCATGTCATGTAGTTCCTACTAATTCGTAGGATCTGTGCATTGCTTGGACAACATAAATTAGGGGCTTGGTGCCAAGACTGGTTCCGGACAGCCCAGCAGGATATGTTGCCCTATAGACCAGCTAGCTCACAGTGCCACTGTAAACCCCCTTAACCTTACCAGAGCAAATGGTTTCTGGAAACCACTGAACATGACAACTCCGACCCCTAAAGGGATTGTGGAAACAGTATAGAACCTTTCGCTCAGTCACTTGTGCTCACTTATTCTCAGAGAAATATACAGAGAATACACAGTGGGACATTTTCGATATTTATTGAACCAATGTTATTCTTGCATAAAATACGTGTGCTGCAATGATTAGTAGACAGAAGCAGATAAACGTGATTACAAGCACCAAAAGCGTAAATAGTAGATATAGTTCTACCATGGTGATGAAACAAGATATATATCTAGCATACTCCTACGATGCAGACCCTACTCTAAGTGTACTTAGAGGGTGCATAGGGATAAAGCCAAGAATCTCCCCAAGAAACAAACCAACCCCATTACCTGATGGGATAGAGTGAAGGACCCCATCTTGGTCATGACCCGAACACCCCTCATGAGATGTCAGACCGCTGCATGGTGATTTCTCAGTATGCAAGGACCTCGGTGTCAGCAGAAGTGCCTCCTCTGCACATCTATCAGGATGCTCAACTTTTATAATAGAAAGCAGCCTTGTGATGTGCGTATACATTAGTGATGTTATGGATATGTAGATAGCCCTGCCACCCCGTGGATGAGGATAATGATGACATTTGTACATAGTGCGAAACAAGGCCTTGTACATGATGTTCAGGGCATTGTGATATTGTTGTGTGAAGCTAGATGTGTAAGCCAGTTTAGTTCCAGTGAAACTAATTCAACATTGTCCTGCACGCAAATATGTGCAAAAGGACACTGCTGCAAATGTTATTTGTGAGGACAATGTAAGAAATAAGCTGCTTCACTGCATTGGCCTAACTTAGGAATATAACATAGGTGGAAAGGGAAAGGAGAGAGTCTAGTGTGGGAAAAGTCATGCAGGATCAGACTTCCATGGAGGGTGAGCAGGGATCGAAATAGGTGGTCAAAAAGAGAGAGAGACAAGTGTCTTTAGATTGAATAATGACCTTACCATTGTTGTAAAGGGAAACAGTGAGTGATCCATTGAAGCAAGCTGAAGGGGAATTGTTTGTTGGTGCCCGTATGGGATGGAGGGGGAGAAAGTAACATTAAATGAGTTGTTGAAGGCAGTGGTCCAAGACGAGATGTTGTTGATGAAGAAAATGAGGTCATTTTTAAGCCTCCCAAATTGGCCGCAAAGGTATTGGTCGACTAATAGAGAATCAGGAAATTGTTCAACTGTGTTTTGTTTGAACCTTTTTCATGATGCTTTAGACAGATTGTGAGGGTACATGATCTTGAAGCAGTTGGCTCCAACTGGCACTCGTTTGGTCGACATTGTAGTGGAGTAGAGAGTGTGTGGTGGGGATGATGGTGGGGAAGGGGAGAGTGCCACGAGTGTAGTGGCAGTGTAGTGAAGCAAAAGGGGGTGAAACACATAACTCAGGGGAGCCTAGATAAGAAAGGTGAAAGGAGAGGACAGAGGGAAGGGTTGTATATCAGTTAAAGCTAGTGGCATGTTGACGCTGCCGACCTCTGGCAGTGTGGGAAGGATCTGGTGGGGCTACAGGGAGAGTTACCACACAGGCATCTTATAGGGGTTTGCTGAAGCCAGTGAAAATAAACCTAATGTAAGGAAGATCCAGGCTGCAAACAGGGACACTGGGTGTGAAGTCTTGAGTGTGGAATCTGTGTGGTGAGACTCTCGGGCATCGTGCAAATCTAGATTGGTTCTCACATATCAGGAGAGTTACAATCGGACCAATTGTCAGAACCTTGTCGAAACAGGTGTGACATATGATTTGTCTCCAGGTGTATTTAATAAGTGAATAGACAATACATGAAGCTCTAATAAACTGTATTGATGTTGTATATAACCACATTGGCTATTGTTTCTTGTTTTTGGCATGACACACAGGGCCTCATTTACAAGGTTTTGGCGCAGGTCAGCATCGCAAGGAATTTTGCTTTGCTGCCCTGCATCAAAAGTAAAGGGCAGAATTGCGCCATATCAATGAGATATGGCGCATTCCTGTCCTTTTCCCCAGTGTTGGAACACCCACAACAACATCCATGAAAAGCCACTTTCACGCAGTGTTCTGCGAGAAAGCAGCACATATTTACAAGGCCATGAAAAGCCCTGCAAAGTGGCTTTGCTTGGCCTTGTAAATATGCTGTGACACATTGCGCCACTGGAAAGTAAAAAAAGTGCCACTTCTGCGGTGCAAAAATGCTGCTAGGGACATCGTAAATGAGGCTAACAGTCCTGGTTCCTGAGAATCGCCAGCCTGAGACAATGATCAGCAGCGCTGGCCAGCATGCCAGACATGCCGGAGTCATCAAAGGTGTTGGGGGTATGGAGGAAGGAAATCACAGTGCAGAAGGTCACAGTTACCAGGTCGGTTATTCAGGTAGTGCTTGCAGGTCCTTTTACAAGTGCAGCCATGGCCTCAGGCAAACACCTTGCATCCTCATATGTTCAGAATTGCGGAAGTCAGGAAGAAAAACAGATTTGGTTACAAATTGTCAGATGGAAGTTTAGAACTAGGGGCCTCATTTACAACAAAATGATGCAGCGCAGTGCTGCAAGCCATTTTACTGTGCCAAGCTGCGTCATTTTAAAAGCACAGGGATGCGTCATATTTACAACAATATGACGTATCCTTGTGCTTTCCCCTGCACTGATGCACAATTGGCTGCCATGCACCAACGCAGGCATCCTTGCACTATGATGCAAGGGTGCCTGCATTGCCTGAATGATTGTTTTTGTGCAGGATGGGACACCTTCCTGCACAAAAACAATCACTGATGGTGTTTTCCTCTTTCTATGTGTGCTGCAGAATGCAGCACGCATAGAAAGAGGAAAAAACAAGGAGAAATAAAAGTATTTCTCCTCGCTGCACCTCCTTACGCCTCCCCTGGGGAGGTGTAGGATTCTGACGCAATCCTAGGTTTATGAAATATTGTAAATCTGGGAATGCCACAGAATCCATTAGTGTTGTGTAGGAACACCCACAACAACACCCATGGCACACAATGTGATGCATGAAAAGGGTTCGTATTTACAAGACCATGAAAATCCACGCAGGGTGGGTTTGCGTGGCCTTGTAAATATGAGCCAGCACACTGCGCCACTGGTGCATCAAAACAAGTGACTCACCGGTGGCGCAAGGGCTTGTAAATAAGCCCCTAGGTGTTGAAATGTGGAGATGCGCAGGAAAATAGAAAGCTTGTGCTTTTATACCGCTCACTGCAAATCAGACTCAGCTTTGGTAGTGTGCCTCGTATAAATGTGGTTAATCAATCAAAGATATGATGTAGAGGCGCTGGTGTGAGGGCCTTGCAAGCTGAGAAGGAAGAAAAAAAATTCCAAAGTATGGGAAAATACAAAGAAGAAGTAGAAAAATTGTCTCTGAAGGGCATTTACCACTAGCCTTTTAAACGTACCTTTTGCGGGCAAAGACTAACGTCTGCAGTTACATTGTTTCCAGTGCTTTGAATGGGCCGATATTATCCGGTACTGAGTACCTGCACTTTTTTATTTTGAGAAGGAGAGTACCCTCATTTCTCAAGGGAAACGTAATACTTTTAATTGGAGAGTACCGGCACGTCCCAGAAACAAGCAGGTACTCTGGCACAGAGTACCTTCACCTCTATTTTTCCATTTCAAGCACTGATTATTTCTAACAAAAATGATGCACCCTTTGGTCTAAGCACCAAGGTCCTCAAGAGGAGGTCTGGGGAGCTCATGTGCACTTAGGAGGATGCAGATCTCCCTCAAACATATAAACACAGGCAGATAAATTCATGGGAAATTAGGTTATAGGTGTTTATAGAATGTTTGAACAGCAGATCTTGCACTGATAAAATCATAGTTAAAAAGTGGAAGCTTTAATACCAGAATGTTTGTTGGTAATCTTATTACTGGTAACAGGGTGTCCGGGGGCAGTAATTGGCAACCTCTTATAGCAAGCTGCAGTGTCAGGATGTGGAATCTGAGTGGCAAATCTTAATACGAAGAACTCCAGGGTGTACAGATTACGAAGCCTGGGAGCAGCAAATGCAGGGACGATTATCTCTTTTTCCTACAACAGCAAGACATAATCACGAGAAAGTACAACGTGATCTGTAGAAGTCTTGAGTATTTGGCAGCAGAAAGAGGAAAGTGGAGTCTAGCCTGAGTCCTAGTCACTCCCACAGAAGCTGTAAAGGGTAATTTGCTTGGTGCTTGTATGCCTGCTTTTGTAAAGGTCTGGTGGTACTGATTTTAGGTCTCCCCTGAGTCAGCACATGCGTTGTTTGATGCCCATTACTCACCATTGGTGGGCTTTATTGAAACTCTCATGTTTGCTTCATATACATCATCTTACGTGGCTTTACTTGCTCTTCTGGTGCCTGTACCTCCTGTGGGGCATGCATCCATTACCTGTGTCCTTCCACTGCTTGGTTAAAAACTCAATGAGAGTGCATGTGTTTACAAGTCGTCTCCCAAAAGACACTGCGGCCATGGTAAGGAAGATCTAGGTTTCATAAAGCACAGATTTGTGCACCAGTGTTCTTACAGGGCGCCTGGTCTAAGGGGTGGGGGGTAGTCTGTGTTTGCCAGGGCATACCCCCCTTTTCCTGTGGGACCACAGAGCAAGGTTACTGCAGTGGGTTGGCTACAGCAATCGTCCTCAGAGGATAAGCCTGGTAAGGCCCAGACTAGACTTTAGGGAATTAGCTTGTGAGGTTTGGTTTTCATTGGAAGGGATCTGCAGTGCAGTATCCATTATTTAGTAATGATCCGGTAATGGTCTGGAGCTACTGCTGAAGGGGTTTCTCGAAGGGACTGTAATATGCATCATATTAGATCTGGTTCAGCGTGCTGCAAGGGACCCTGTTTTTTGGATGCACTGGTAAGGTGCCTATGGCTGACATCAGCCGGTAATGATCTTGGTGGGCACAGGGCTTTCTGGAGGAGGGATGGACCTGTGGGCTGTCCTGGCCCTTTCAGCCCAATCGTTAGTTGCCTGGAGTTGATTATGGATGGGGGCTGCCTGTGGGTTGGTCGGTACACAGGCACCCCGGCTGGGACGGTGCGTTCTGCAGTTCCCTGGTGATTGGTATCATATTGGGTGCGTCTGGTGCAGATTTGGAGCAGACAATGCTTGTTACCCACTCACCCTCCCCATGGCTGATGGTGGGATACCCAAGAATTTGTATTCTGGGACTTGATTGACCCATGGACAGGGTGTTATTCATGTGGGCCCAGGCTGGCGGGAGGGAGGGCTGACCTGCCGGTGGTCCTGGACTCTCCTGCCCTACCTCATGATTCCTGGATTGAAACTTTGGGGGCTGCACCTGTGTTCAGGTAACCCAGCAGGGCTGGTGAACTATGCGGTGCCCTATATTTCAGTTTTGTGGTGCCCCTCTGAGATAGAGGGTATGTGAAGAAGTTGGGCAGTGTTGATGACAGCTAAATAAAGGGGAACACCCAAGAATTTGGATTCTGGGACTTGACTGCCCCTAGGTGGGGTCTTATTCATGTGGGCACTTGGCTGGTGGGAGGGGGGGACTGACCTGCCGGTGGTCCTGGACTGTCCAGCCCTAACCCACGATGCCTGGTTTGAAAATGTGGGCGATCCAGCTGTGTTCAGATACCCTGGCAGGGCTGGTGTGCTATGCAGTGCCCTGGATTTGGGTCTTGTCGTACCCCTCAGGGATTGAGGATATATGGAGCAGTTGGTACCAATGTTTGCTTGTCAAATGCCTTCTGGTAATTGTCCATGGGTGCCCTGGGTTGAACCTGGGTGGAGCTTACAAGTTGGGGTCTTTAGGCAAAATGTGCACAGCAGATCGCACGACAATGTGTTCTTGTTTTTCCTTGTAATGTGAAATATGTAAGTTGTCTAGTTCAATCTTTCTTCCTCCTTCCGTTTTGGTGTCTGCTAAATGAACGTCCACTAAAAGAATACTTGTTTTTTTTAACAAACTATATCAGGGAATAAGTTTAGAAGTTGATGTGAATAAAAGGCTACAACTGGGTGCAGTCGGCTGAACAGTGTCCAGGAGTCTGCAGTGGGGGGGTTTGAAAAAGACATGAGCCAAGGGAAGCCCGTCATTTTGTCAAGGGCAGATATGGCAGTTACGCGGATCAATGATGGACTCTCAGCGAGTGGCTCGTGAGTTAAATATCTCTGGTTGGCCTTTGGGCTGGAGACCGCAGTTGGTGCATCACCATGGCCAGTGGCCACCCAGATTATCGATTCCCTGGATATCTCAGTAATGCAAGCTGTGGGTTCTGCAAAGTCCTCCATAGTGAGTCAGGTACTTCTTGATTTATATTTCACATCAATCTCAATAGTCAAAAGGGGGTCCCCCTGGAGCGTCAATGTTTTGGTAAGACATCATGCAACAATTGGTTGGCCAAGCAGCTCACCCCCTAGGGATATTAGTTAATCAAATAGCAGGTTAATCACTCTGTTCTAAAGATACTGTCAGGGTCCTTCGTAGGTGCTATCAGGCATGTTGCTCCAATTTAGGAGGGGGAGCTGTTATATAGCAATGAGAGGCACCTATTCATTTCAGGGCCAGTAAGTCTGCAGGTGAACAATCTTCGGGTGCTGTGTATCCCTGAAATTCAGGTGCAGACAGGGGGAGGAGGAGTTTGCCACTTGCCTCATCACCCTGGAGCCAAAATTCGAGCAGAAGAGAACTGTTCTACACTAGAAATTGGACAGAATGGCAGACATTGACCACTTGATGGGGTAGTGTTCTCGTTGGGCACGGGGCTGCTGGAGGGGGGGCTGACCTACTGGTAGTACTGCACCTTTCAGCCCTACCCTGGGTTGCCTGGAGTGGTTTATGAATGGGGCTTTGCTAGGAGGCCTGTCAGGGCACCGGTACCCCAGCAGGCCTGTTAGTTATGCAGTGCCCTGGAGTTGTATGCTATGGCTATGTAGCTAACTCTGTGTACTTTATTATCTTGGCTAGTCAGAGGCAAAAGCTGTATAAAGTAAGGTAGATGACAATTGCCCAAGAACTCCTAGGAGGGAATGAGAATTGTGGGCGCCCGATGCCTGCCCCTGCAGGGGAGGCATGTGGAAAGAAGCTACTGGCTATGATACATGTGTGAAATGTTTATTACTGGACTGAGGAATCTTGAATAAATGTCTTTTGGTTTATTTATCTCAAGTCAGTTGCTGTACCATCCGTGTGTTGTCCTAATTGTTTCCTGGTGTTTATATCTAGCACGTTATGACTGCCACTTCATTTGCTAATGTTGTTTTCTTTTATTCAACTGGTGTGTCATGGTGATACCAGACAATTAGAGTATGTCTCTTATTTGGATTGGGGATGGGATGGATATGTGGGCAGCCTGCGTCTTGCACGTTGTGTGCGCAAGAGGGGCCTCATTTACGAGAAAGTGAAGCAGCGTGGCACCTCAAGCCCTTTGGCTGCGCCACGCTGCGGCACTTTCAAAGCACAGGGATGCAAAATATTTACAATAATATGTCGCATTCCTGTGCTCTCCCCTGCGCTGTCGCCCAATGGGCTCCCATGCGCCGACGCAGGCACTCTTGCACAATGGTGCAAGGATGCCTGAGTCACGGGGATAATTGTTCATGTGCAGGAAGGGTTCCCTTTCTGCACATAAACAATCTGAAATTGCGTTTTTCAACTTCTATGTGTGCTGCATTAGCACACATAGAACTTGCAAAACGTCATTTTTTTAATGATTGTTCATGTGCAGGAAGGGACACCTTCCTGTACATCAACAATCACCAGACGTGATTTCCTCGTTTTATGTGTGCTGCAGAATGCAGCACGCATAGAAACAGGAAAAAAACGAGGAGAAATTAATACATTTCTCCTTGTTGTGCCTACCTACGCCTCCCCTGGGGAGGCGTATCATTCAGACGCATTTCCAGGTTTACGACTTCTCGTAAATCTGGATATGTGGCAGGTTCCATGGGTGTTGTGTGGGAACACCCACAGCAACATCCATGGAACACCCCTTTCACGCAAAGTGCTGCGTGTAAAGGGGCCATATTTACAAGAACAGGAAAAGCCACGCAGGGTGGCTTTTCATGTCCTTCTAAATATGAGGCATTAAAATGCGCGCCCTATGTATATACCGATATGAATGCAGCCCACTAGAGGGGCATCTTCAAATAAATAGAGCAGTGGTGTCCTCTGAGTGCTGTGCTCAGTTATTCTCAAGAGTCCCAATCCTCTGTGCTGCCCAACGCAGAGCTTTATGACTCAAGGGAAACATGTAACAGTACAGCTAATGGTAGCTACAACACACATGTTGATATACTGCAGTGTCACCACATTCAGGCCTTTCATATGATGCGACCAACCAAAGTAGCTCTGGTATCTATCTCTAAGACGAAACAGGCTGGGCTGTAGTGTGCCGTAACTAAACTGCATTACATAAATGTAATTTCGGTAGATAGACCAACAAGCAAGAACACGGAAAAAGTCACAAGATATAGCAGCAGGGTCTGCCTGAAAGAAAATAAACAAACAAAAAAACCACAAAGCAATCATGACTCATGAAAGGCGGAACGAGGAATCACGAAAGGCATTTATTGTGTTCTTCAAAACTGCATTTTGCTCATCAAGGCATCGTATGCACAACCTAATAACAATTCTAAAGTCAGAACATGGAGTCCAGTTCAACATGGACCGATTTCTACCAGAAATATTACGATGCAGAGAAGAGTTTGGCAAAATACTTTGCACCTCAATCTGACTTCGTAAGTGATTCAGTGGTGCAGCCAATGGCTCAAATTTCCAACTTCTTTGCTTCTGGTATGTAAGTTCCTGCCTTTCGTTATCTTTTCACTTGAATCGATTCTGTGTAGAAAAAAAAGCTATGCAAAATCTTTCTCTCTTGAGCTTCCTGTATTTAATTATAAAATGTTGAAAAACAACAGGGATTCAATGCAATTTTGGCATTTGTGTGAAAACTGTGGCCTTTGTAATTCTTATGTTATTGAGTAAAAATTGACATATCAATCCCTTGTAAGTGTAGAGTGAATTCATGTGTTGAAAATCTATGCAAAATATGCAGTTGTTTACAAAATGCTTGTGATTTACCAGTGCAAGAAGAATTTACAGTATTTACAATAATTTTGAAGTCAAATTAAATTTGATGGACCTTTCTCTTGCGTGTGTTGAGTAACTTGAGTAACTTTGTGGGAAAATGCTATCTAAGGAACAGACTTAGGGACCCAAGTTCAACTTTGCTGTTATTTCATGCAACAGTTCACTGTGTGAAGGGTAGAGAGCAGAACAGCAGCATGTCTGCAAAATATGGCACAGCTGCTCTCTTCCCAAGTACTGGTGTTCACTTAGGCTGTTAGGCACCTAGCAGACACATTTGCTCCATAGTCCAAATGTGTGTCCACGAAGTCCAGGTTTAGCGCTTCAAGGGTACCCTTCTTGTACACAATACTATGCTCAGGCAAACTTCAAAACTTTTCCCACTTTGCACGTGTGTTGTGCAGTCCAGCATGCATGCAAAGCTGGAAACCTTTGGAGAAAAAAACTTTTCTCATAAGGTGCGCGGGCCGTAAGAAGTTGTACTTTCCGATACAAAGCCCTGTCCACAAATGTTAGTGGATAGGGCTCTGTGTCAAAAACCATGGTTTGTACTATGGGAACATCCCTCTACTACCCATGGGATACCCCATTGATGCAAAGTGCTGCTTAGTTTTACTTTTAAGTAACTTTCCAGCTTGGATAGTAAATAGCAAAGCAGCACTTGACCAGTATATATAAATGCTTTCCTATCAAGCAGGACTGGATTGGCCATAGAGGTCAGATGGAAAACTCCAGTCGGACATGGGGCTCAATTCATGAGTGGATGGGCTGTGCAATTCTTAAGACATAAACACCAGACTACAGTGTTTGGAGCAAAATATGCAATTTTTTGGCATATACTCACATGTTAACCCACCTCAATGACTTTGAGGCAGTTGGATCCAGCTTGGCAAAATCGTGGTCTTCTAACCCTTGATTGCCACTGTCCTTGAAACAGTCACCAATCGTAGTGGGTCACTATTGGTGAACTACCCCATGACTAATAATTAGGTAGGTCAAATTTGTGACCCACTCCTATATCTCAGTTTGCAAAATGCCACACTATTCACAAAATATTTGTCACAAATTATTACTAATGTTTGCATTCAGTGTATTAGTACATCTGGTCCCAGGTGGGAAACCCAGGAATTTCACAAAAAGCACAATGGCTGGGGAACTTTAAAATGAGAAAAAAGTGTTGAGGTAGGACTTAATAAGATAAGGGAAACATAAGATTTAAAGAAGATAACGCTGGGCTTTATGTGATTGAGCTATACAAAAATATACGGTGTAAGAAAGTTGATTATTATAGTTCAAATCTGTTTATTGAAGGAAAAGTTTTATACATATATGCCCATCTTCAACCAACGGCTGGTCGGGATGAGGGATAAGGCTTAGAAGGAAGTGCAAACAGGAATGGGGGAAAAAGAAGAAGGAGGGAATCAAAGGCGAAACAGAGAACTAAAACAGAAGGAGAAGAACTGGGGAGACCCATACCTTTCCTGCCCAGATCTTCAGATAGGGGAATTATAAATGTGTTAATGGAAAACATGTTTTCCTAGATAAAAGGTTGGGGAAGAAGCCCTTGTTATGACTCAGGCCTGTAGAATAAATATTCATCAATACTGCAAATGAGATGGTTGCATGTGTTAGAAATAATGGATAAGCAGGAAAATGAGCACTGAAGTAGTACTTTGTCGTCGCTGTTGTTGGGGCTGACTGTGTGCCTTTTGGAAATGTTGCTCTGGTTTGAAATGCGACTGCCAATTAATGTCAGTGTTGAAGCCGAGCTGTTCATTTCTCAAGAGTGCCACAGAAATTGTTGTAGAGTACCTGACCAGCAGCAAATGATGATAAGTTCACTGTTGGGCTATCATGGAGTATGGGCATGGTGTAATTTCTTCAGGTCCTCGTGCCACACCACCCCTGGACGAATTTGTATTTAAACCATGCAAGTACCTTATTCCAAAGTGCCTCCCACGGTTATTCTCAGTCAATATATGACATTGTTCTGGGGATAAAGTTTGGTCCATCATGCATTGCACCCTCTAAAATTGGATGTAAGGTCTTGACACATTCTTTTTGTACTTTTCTTTGCACCACCAGATATTTGCTTAGCTTTGGATGGACTGCTGGTGTTTTTGTATCAAATTACTTTATTCTAAGTCAATTCTTTTAGAGTCAAATTGTGTTTTTTGTTGGAAATAGTGTTTTTTCCCTAGGGATTTGGATGTTTCAGGAGTTACTCTCTCAGAGATATTTGTTGAAAATATGTCATCGAAATTGGTCTGCTTAGCAGGGCTTGTATAACTGAATTGTTCCCAGAGGCTTTCTACCATTTTCTTTTCAGTTCAACCACTGTGACCAACTCTTCCGAAGTTGGAAAGATGTAAGAGGGAATAGATTGGCTGAGAATGAGCCTGAATTAGTCATTATTAGCAAGGCTATTCTACTACGGTATGCTACAACTTTCCCCTAATGGGAGCCTGGTTGTTGTCCACAGCTAAGTGGTAAACCAAGTCATCTAATACCTCATGTCCTCAGTATTTTAGGGCCTGCTTGTTGTCCTTCCAAATCATGTGTAAGCTCTGCATACTCAATAACCGTGCTGCTGCAGTCAAGTGGGGCATCTTACAGCTTCTTTTACCCTCTACTCAAGGTCCTTTTTGCCTTCTTTAGCTCCTCCTAATAATGGATTGGTTCAACACTGGCAGGCTTTCCTCACAGAGGAACTCCATTCAACTGGACTTCGCTTCCCTTCAAACGATGTCTTGTGATACTCTTTGAAATAAGAGTAGCAGCAGAGATTGTTTAATTGTCCGTGTAACTGGGGCCTGGTATAAAAACACTATTATGTACAAGAGAGACCCTATGGCAAATAAAGTAAATAAGTGAATCAACATCATGAAGATGTTAAATAACATGAGAGTAGAGATCGAATCATTCATCACCCCATGTCATAGAGGGAATGAATGGTTGTTTAATTTAAGCAAATGGGGTGCAATTGTGAAGGTTGACTTTAAACCAAGATTTAGAGCGGAACGTGACCACTCAAATCTACACTCTTAGATTAGTGGAGAGAAGTGTCTATTAGTCATCCATGTTAAACAATTAAGGGAGATTGTGAACCAAAACCAGGTGACTCCCACATAAAGTACATTCTATTAGTAGCTGAAAGAGTCATGTTGTAGAGTACTAAATTCAGGTGACTATAAGATTTCTAGAAAAAGTGAAGCCAATGGGTAATATTTATGAGCCCCTTGTGCCGCCGTAACATCACTTTTTGTGATGTTCTGGCATCACATATTACAAATTCATATTTATGAGGTCATGCAAAGCCACTTTGCCTAGCTTAGTACAGCCTCATAGATATGGTGCAATGCAAGGCAGCGCAAATCACTTCATTGCCTTACTCTGCATTAGGGAGGCATTTCATTTTTGTAAATAATAATAAAAGAATTATATTTTTTCAAAAAGGAGCAATTATGAAACTCATACATAGATTAATTTGGTCACTTTTCTTTTTTTTATTGAGCGTAGAAAGCAGACAAGGTAAGACACGTTAGGCATAGTATAACACTAAAAACACATATTCATAATATCCAAGTTCATATTTCAGTAGACAATAAATAGATTTACATATAATATAACCAGCATTCTATAAAAAACAAACAAACAGACATAGCTTCCTTAATATCCAAATTCATATTTCGGTGGACAATAAATAGATTCACATGCAAATTAGGTAGCATTCTAAAATGCCTGATACAAAGAAGAAACATGTAAAAAAAAGAGAATCTCCTGAGACTTCTTTACCACAAATGATAGCCTGCCTTACACATTCTCTTCTGTACATGCAATCCGAGCATAGCCCTCCCAAGTTAACTTAAATCTGTGAAGCGCCCCAACCCTTTTTGCATATGTCTCTTCAAATTGGTAGGTCCGGGACAGCTTGGAGAGCCATTGTCCCACTGCAGACACCTTCGGAGATCTCCAGTTTTTGCAACACCAGCGATCTAGCTACTGCAATAGCAGCAAAAATAAAATATTGCCTGTATTTTGGCAACTGACCAGTTACGTCGGAAAAGTCAAAAAGGGCAAGCGGTGATGAGGGTAAAAAGATCCTTGACATACACTCACTAATAAACCTGAACACCTCATCCCAAAAATGACATAGTTTGGGACATGTAAAAAATATATGCGTCCAATCGCCTGCCCCCACCCGGTTACATCTAAAACATTCGTTTGGGAGTGCAGGAAACCATTTGTGTAGTCTGAGGGGGGTATGATAGACCAAACACCTTGAAAGAAAGGACATCCTTTTAAAATTCTCTGCCCTCAATGCCTTATTGCCAATTTCACATCCTTGTTGCCATTCCTTTATATTGAATTGGCAGTGAGTTTCCTGGGCAATTTTAAAAAGCATTGTCTCAATGAGATTCTGGTTCGAGCCTTGTCATAATAAACAGTACTAATTACCGATACCGCTTAAATTCAAATCTAGGGCTGCTTTCAGAATTATTCTTTCCCTCTCGTTGATTATTTTATACTTGTTTGTGAGGAAACAAATTATTTTTCTAAAACTTAACCAGAGATCACCCCTCTGAGGTACACAATGCAATGCAAATGCCTCCCATGATATACAATTGGTGCCATTGTGGAAATCTCCCAGTTTGTAAAATCCTAACCTATTATAAATCTGCAGTAGATTCTGTGGAACCTGAAGACCCCACAGCTTGCAGTCTTTAAGGGGAGTAAATGCATGGCACAGTGGAATGTTGTAAGCTTTATGGAACCGTTGTATACGGTTAGCAATTATATTCACTACCTTATACCTTGTTTTTTTGGGTAGCTTCGCGGTGCGCAGAAATGCTGGTAGCTTAATTGCACTTTCTATTAGCATCAGATTCAGTAAAAAAAATTCAAATTTCGAGGACGGAGCAGCCAACTGCGTTAGTAAACTAACCAGAGCAGCTTGGTAATAGGTAGATAGGTGAGGTAATGCAAGTCCACCCTGCTCCGCGTCTAATTGGAGAATAGCTAGCTTGGTCCTCGTTTTTTTTTGCCCATATAAAATGCCGTAAAATGTTGTCTACTTCGTTAAAATAAGAAATCGGTATCTTTAAAGGAAGATTTAAAAACAGGAATATCAGCAGGGGAAGGATTGACATTTTCACTAGAGAAACTCGGCCTCGGTCAGAGGTAAAAGCGACCATTTTTCGAAAAGATTTTTAATTTTATTGAGTGTTTTTATGTAGTTTAAATGGAACAGTTGATGAAAATTTGCTGTGACAAAAAGACCCAGATATCTGATAGGTCTTAGTGGCCGGTATTCTAATCCTTCAGGAAGATCGGCCTCTGGTGAATTAAAAAGAAGAAGCTCGGTTTTGGACTGATTGACCTTGTATCCTCCTAATTCTGTAAAAGCTTGGATTTCCCCTATCGCCAGCTGGATATTTGCCCTCCCTGGGTTCAGATATAAAATGAGGTCATCAGCAAAGAGCTTGATTTTGGACATTCCTGGTAATGGAGCCAGGATTGACGTATTAGCTCAGATCTTTATTGCCAGTGGCTCGATAAAAAGCGAAAATAAAAGGGGGGAAAGAGTGCAGCCCTGCCTAGTCCCCCGTCTTATCAACACTTCTCCCGCCTGCTCTGCGTTTATAATTATTGGTCACTTATAGTAAACCATTTCCTACAGTCCATTATAGTACATCAATCATATACCAAGCAACAAGAGAGGCTCAAACACCTGGCATTAATAAAATAATTGATCCAGCCATACATTCATAACAAAGATTATACCAGTATTGCAGAATTGCAGTGCAAAGAGGGACATAAAATAATACCCAGACAACCCCGATTTAACCATCCATGATAAAACAATCAGATCAGGCAAATTCCATACGCCCCTAGGGAGGCATTTCATGGGCGTTGTGGTGGGTGTTCTGATGAATTTTGACGTTTCCCCAGATTTACAAAACTATGTAGATCTGGGGATGCAACAAAACTTTACTCCTCACCAGGGGAGACACAACGAGGAGGTTTTAACTTTATTTCTCCTCATTTTTTCCTCTTTTTATGCATGCTGTATGATTGCTTTTCCTGCTGATAATACTGCAGACAACACAGGAACCCTTGCATTATGGTGCAAGGATGCCTGTGTTGGATCTAGGCTGCCGAAACTGCACTGGGGAAAAGAACAAGAATGTACCGTATTAGATAAATATGGTGCATTCCTGCCCTTTCACTTTGACGTAGGGCAGCATGGAAATATGACTTGCTGCGCTGTCCTACGTCAAATCCCCATAAATGAGGTCCAATTTCTTTCAGAATTAAAGGAACATTTTTTGAGCTGTAGTTCTAATGACCATAGTTTTTTAGAGAAAGAAGAGAGATTACATTATCTAATGGAATCCAACCAATAAAATAATTAGAAAGAACACTTTTTGCTGATTTGTAGGGTTACATTGTTTTAAATAGTCCCTCTTAAGGTGATAGTCCAAGAAAGGTAAATGGATTTGGACATTTTAGCCAATCAAACGGTGGAACACAATTTCTAGCGATGCATTGAGTAAAGCTCTTGATTCCTCTCAGATAAAAGGAGGTAGCAGTCATGTACAGACAGTAGAGGACTTTAATAGATGGTTGGGGTCAGCTATTGATGAGGTAGCCCCCATTATTACCAAAATCAGGGGATGGAGGAAGTTCTCTGCCTCAAGATTTTCGAAAAGTCTGAAAGATCTCCAATGTCAATGTCACAAGCAAAAACGCCAGAGGAGATTGCTATGCAGTCCAGAGGAAAAGGACAAACACAAGGAGGCAATTCAAAATTATAAGAATGCCATTAAAGAAGCAAAATCGGTTTATTTCTGTCTCAAAATGGGATCTTTGGTTAATGTTCCTAAGGAAATGTTTAAGGTGGTTTGAGATCTTACATCGCCACCAGCTCACCAAGAGCTGGAAAATTCTTAAGATTTTACCAGTAGGGAGTCCTTGGTTTTTGAGGACAAGATTTTGAAGATTCTGTCATAATTTTGGGCTGTGATGGTGGGTCCAGTACCCATATCGTTGGAAGTAGACCTCTTAGAACGGTCCTCTATTATGGGCAAATTGTCCTCCTTCTCCAGCCTTCCAGCAGCAACAATCTAAACTATTTTAGGACAAATTACATCAGGCTCCCCTGATGATACTTGTCCTCCCATGGTGATGCAACTCGCACCAGGTCTAATAGCCACTTTTATGGAGAAGGTGTGCACCCAGGTGCTGGAATCTGGACTGCATCCCCAGTGCTGGAAAGAAGCAATGGCTATACCTCTAAAAAAGAAACTGAATGGAGACACAGGAGATCGCAAAACATCTTTGTCCTAGCTCCTTGCTACGTGTACCTGCCAAAATCCTTGAAGGCAAATAAATCAGGAACAACCGCAGTTTTTTACAGATGCAGAGCTTTTAGATTTATCGCAGAATGGCTTTAGGAGGAACCACAGCACAGAATCTGCACTTATTGCAGCGGCAGACTCCATACGTCACCAAGTAGATCAGGGGGGCGTGGCTATTCTAGTCATGCTAGATTTAACCTCAGCCTTTGATACCATCTCTCCCTAGCAATTGGTGCAAATACTTCACCAAGGGGGACTGAGGGGTTCGTCCCTTAATCTTCTAGAATCCTTCATGACAAATAGGAGCCAAATAGTGAGCTGTGGTGTCTTCAGAGCTAAGGCTTTTCAGCTCCCTTGTTGGGTCCCGCAGGGGTCTTCCTGTAGCCCCACATTGTTTAACCTCTATGTGGCCCCTCTGTCTAAATTGGCTCATTCTTTCAGCTTTCAGGTACTGTCCTAGGCGGACGATACTAATCATTGTCTCCATGTCAGGTGACTGAGAAGGCATAGCCGACACGTTCAGGATGTGCATGGTGCAAGTCAGCACCTGGATGCAAGAAAATAGGCTCAAGTTAGAAGATTGTGATTTTTGGGGCAGAGAACTCGGTCTGGTCGAATTGCTGGTGGCCAGAGACTTGTGGCTCACTAACAACTCCTAAACCTTCTGCTAAAAACCTAGGTGTGCTTTTTGAAAACACTATGACATTTGACCTCAAGGTCAAGATGACAGCGAGCTCTTGTTTTTGGATCATCAAGTGCCTGAAAAAGTACTTTACCTTCCACCCTGAGGAGCTAAGAGTATTGGTGGTCATTGCGCTTATAATTTCTCGCCTTGACTACTGTAGTGCTGTATATTTGAGTGCCAACCAGTATTCCCTTAATAAACTTCAGGTTTTTCAGAATGTTGCAGCACAACTGGTTTTGGGAGTTCCCAAACTTAAATCGGTGAGGGAGGGGCCGAGGGCTCTTCATTGGCTCCCAGTGAGGAAGAGACTGTCATTCAAAGCCCTGTGCTTGGTCTTCAAGGCCCTAAATCATCAGGGCTCATATTATTTAAGAACCATCTTTAATAGGTATCATCCTAGTAGACAGTTAATATCAGCTGGGAAGAGGAACGTTATTGTCCCCCACTTTAGGAAGGCGTGATGGGTGAACGTGCATTCTCAGTGGCTGCTGCTAGACTATTGAACTCTCTCCCGGTACATATTGAGAGTATTACTTCATACGCTGCTTTTTGCAAGAACGTGAAAACTTGCCTATTTTCCTAGTCATAATTGCATGTTGGTCTCCCCTGTATGCTCTTGCTGGCTATAGTGCGTTGATGCCTATGGTTTAATGTGCTCTATAAGTGTACATTTACATTAAATTTCATTACAACAAGGTAAAGACTTATAGAGAACTGTCAAAGTATGGACATCATAAGGTGAACTAAGATAATGTTCACTGTTTCAAAGTTTTCAGGAAGCAGTAAGGAAAACCCCCTATTCACATCTGTATCTAGCAACCATCGACCCGGATTTAAGTAATTAATCAATCTAAACCATGGCGACGGGCCATTACCTGTGTCACTTAATTCCTGTTGCGCGATGCAAGGGCAATGCAATACTATGGTAAATCTGGCCCTTGGATTTTAAGCAGGAAGACTGTTTTCTACAAACAAAGAGCCTCATTTATGATGTTTTGTGCAAGGCAGTGCCGCAAGGAACCTTGCTGCGCTGCCCTACATTAAAATAAAAGGGCACAAATGCCCTGTATCTATGAGATATGGCACATTCATGTTCTTTCCCCCTGCCCTGGTGCACAATCATCTGTCATGCACCAACGTAGGCACCCTTGTGCTATGGTGCAAGGGTGCCTGCATTGTAAGGGAGATTATTTTTGTAAAGGAAGGGACACCTTAGAAAGAGGAAAAAACAAGGAGAAAAAAGGATATTTCTCCTCATATCGCTTCCTTAACAGCACCTCTGGGTTGGCATTAGAATATGACGCATTCCCAGGTTTACAATTCCTCGTAAATCTGGGAATGCTTCAGATTCCATGGGTATTGCGAGGGAACACCTACAGCAACACCCATGGAATGCCCCCTTCACGCAGTGTTCTGCATGAAAGGGGCACATATTTACAAGGCCATGAAAAGCCATGTAAAGTGACTTTGCGTGGCCTTGTAAATATGCTGCGGCACCAGAGTGTCAAAAAAGTGCCACTCCGGTGGCGCAAAAGTGCCACTAGAGGCCTTGTAAATGAGGCCCTTAAAGTACAATGAAAAATTATTTTAAGTATACAACGTAATGTGTGAGCAACTGACCTTTAATTGCTTACCTATTTCTTATCAAGTCTCCATATATCACATTATCTATCCAAAGCAGGGGGCATATTTATGAAGATTGTGGAGCATCTTACTGTGCTGCCTTGTTTCACAGGGAAATGGCAGGAATGTGCCTTATAAGGCATACAGTGCAATCCTATACCTCCCCCCTGTGCTGGCACGGTTTTGGAAGTATAGTGACAATGCAGGTACCCTTGCACCATTAAGCAAGGAGGCCTGCATTGCATGCAGGATTGTTTTTGTGCAGGAAGAGGCACCTTCCTGCACAAAAACAATCCTTAGAGGCAACTTCCTCTATCTCTGTGTGCTGCAGAATGCAGCACACATAGAAAGAGGAAGTAACAAGGAGAAATAACAAACTTATCTTTGGAAGATTGTGTTTTTTTAAGTTTTAAGAAAGGATTTTATTTATAATGGAAAAAATACAAAGCAATACATATAACATAAAATCCATATATAAGAACTATTAAGTTGGTAGATGAAGCATATAAGTAATACGAAAGAAAAATGACAATTGTACACATTTAACTCTTATCTAACCACTGTATAATTCTAATTAAATAACAGAGAGTAAGAAGAAATGGAAAGTCAATTGCTAAATATCATAAAATCCATTCAAAACGCAATTCATGCGGGTTTAGGTACTTCTTCAATCCGGGGAGTATGAAGACCTGTTTTGCTTGCAGACATGTCTAAAAAATTAGTGATGGGTAACCATAAAAGATCACGCTTGATAGCGAGGGACACTGGAGTAACAAACGCTCTGTCCAGTCTGTAATTGTAACAGACACCATACCACCAGGCCTGTAAAAGACCTTGTAGTACCATCTTTCCATGCCTTAGTAATCTGTTGAAAGACAACTGCCAAGAGTAAATCAATTATGTGGAAATTATTGGATTGTGCAGCCCAATCTTCAGAAACACTACCAAGGAATAGATTAATAAAATGAAAGGGGATTTGGGTGTGAAAAATATTATTGATTTGTTGTCAAACCTGCAACCAAAAGTTGTAGGCATGAGAACATTCAAACAACACATGTTTCAAATCTGCTGGAAACAGCACTGCATGTCCAACAGGTAGAGGGAGAGTAGAGTTTATCTTGTGTAGGGAAAGAGGAGTGTACAAGAGCCTATTATAGATGAAAAAACAAATATTGAATAGTATGAGCTGCTCTAGAAGTTTTCTTTACCTTAGTCCAGATATTATTCCAAACTGAAATAGGAAAGGCGGTCTGGAAATCGGATTTCCAAGAAATCTCCACATCAGTTTTGGCTCGAGTATCCAGAGGGGAAGTTATCTGTTTATATAGTTGAGATGCAGAGCGAGAACTAGTTAGAAGTGAACATATATTATGGCTGGAAGATGTAGAAGTAGGGACCAACAAAAGTTGATCATAGGCCGATTTAATTAAAGAAATTGAAGAATATTGAGATTCATAGGAAATAGGTAAAGAGAAACACTCTTGAGCAGATGGAAAAGAAATACTTTTAGTATCATGAAAAAGTTGATAAACCCAACGAAGACCTCTAGCGTGCCAAGCTTTCCAGAAGATAAATTTATTATTAATCTCGAAGGATTTATTGTACCAAATAGAAGATTGCAAAAGTTGTTCTTTAGGGTCTTGATAAGAAGTAATAATAGGTTGTAGAATTTTACAAGAGTTATTAAGGATAGTAAGATATAAAGATGGGGTCTATTTGTAAGAGTTATACTTTCTTTAAAAGGGAATGGATGAATAAAGAATTTTTCAATATTAGTCCACAAGGTTGAATACATCGTCTTCCTGTAGCAACACAGAAGATTGCTTGAGGGAAAAAGCTGCATGATAGGAATGAAAGTCTGGAAGGTTTACTCTCCCTAAATATTTGGGACTTTTAAATTTATGAATAGACATACGAGCTTTTCTATTATTCCACAGGATTTTAGACAAGTTCAAATAGAGTACCTTATATTGACAATTAGGAATATTTACAGGAATGTTAGAGATATAAAAAAAAGTATTATAGGTACCAGCATCATCTTTATAGTGTCTAGGTGACCCCACCAAGACAAAAATAGAGGATTCCATCGGGACGTAAGCGAGTTCAATGTGGAATGCAATTCATTAAAGTTAAGAGAAACTGTGGGGCATATTACCAAGGATGTGCGATAATTATCGCAAAGCGCACTTAGCGCTGTTTTTTTATCGCCGGCTATCGCTGGATTACATCGTGGAGATAACGCGTTATTATCAACGCTTATCTCCAAGGCGATAGAAAATCCAGCAATAGTGGCGAAACCCAGCAATAGCGCGCGAAATCCAGCAATAAATTCCACACGCTAATGAATAGCTTGCTAATAGGCAGGTGAGGACTTAACCTTACAATCCACCTCCCATTGACTCGAAAGGTTAAGTCAAGTTTTAAAGAGGTGTTAGATTCCAGCGATAATCGCGGTTAGCGCAAATTATTTTATCGCTTCGTGGGCATTGCTAATAGGGGGAAGTTGTGTTTGCGACTGTTTTCAGTCGCTTTTAGTTGGGAACGCCTACTTTGCATGTCATTAGCGATAATTATCGCTGACATGCAAAGCGGCAAGAAAACGGCCGCTTTCGCCTTAATGCTGTCGCTAACAGCTGTTAGCGACAGCTTGCTAATAGGGTGATGAAAATATTGCTGCTTTAGCGGCAAAAAGTGCTGCTAAAGTGGCGATACTGCCCTTGATAATATGCCCCTGTTTCTTTAATAGATGCTGTAAACCATAAACCAATATATTTGACTTTAGCTGGGCTCCAATGGAATTGAGAAAAGGCAAAATCAGCATGAAAACATTATTTGTTTAATGGAAAAATTTCACACTTGTCTGGATTAAATTTATAGCCCGAGACTGATGCAAAAAGTTCCATCTCTGTTTAGAAGATTGGTAACAAAGTTCGTGGATGTGACATAAATAATAAAATATCATTGGCACAAGCAGAAAGTTTAAACTGATTGTCACCATAATGAAAACTTTTAATTTGGGCATTTAAATGAATCTTAATCAAAAAGGGTTCGAGAGCAAGAAGAAAGAGAAGAGGAGAAAGAGGAAATCTTTGTCGAACCCCCCCAATAGGGGGAAAAAGATGGAGAGAGAAGGCCATTAACTAAAATAGCAGATGTAGGAGAGGAATACAACAAAGAGACATCATTATTAAAAGTAGGGCCAAAACCAAACCAGGATAGAGTAAAAAAGATAAAAGACCAGCTAACTCGATCGCAAACCTTATCTTTGCCTAAAGATATAGGGGCTAGAGAATGCTTATAAGAAGTAGATTTGCTAAGGACATTAAAAAATAGGCGAGGATTGTCAGAGATATGTCTGCTCTTTATACAGCTGGTTTATTCATGACCAATCAAATGAGGTAATAGGGTTCTAAACGAAGAGCTAGAATTTTGGCAAAATTTTATAGTCTACATTAATTAAAGAACTGGACCTGTAGTTTTTACATAATGCTTGATCTTTATTGTCTTTAGGGATAAGACATATTAAGGCATCTTGAAAAGAACCACTAGAACTGTGAGAAGAAATAAAGGAGAGAAAGCGTTTATGTAATTTGGGAAGGAGGAGTTTAGAGAAATGCAAATAAAATTCTATAGTAAATCCATCAGGACCTTGTGCTTTACTTCATTCAATAGTGAGCATAGCATTTGAAATGTCCTGAATTTGAATATCATCATTTAGTGATGAAAAATCATTGGGAAATTCCAGAAAGTAAAGATTCTCAAAAAATGGAGTAAATTCCTTTAAAATGTCTTTATTTTTATAAACCGTATTATTAGAAGAGGTGAGGATAGATTCAAACTTAGTGCGATCATTTTTAATTTTGAGATAATTTGCTAGCAGTTTCCCAGCTTTATTTTGACCACTGTAGTATTTAGCGGAGGATTTAAGTAAAAATAAATTCACATTTTCTGTAGATAACTTATTAAAGGTGAATTTGAATTTGATAAGCTCCTCTAAACAAATTTTAAAATTACCTTGAAGATAAGTTTTTTCTAGTTGTTTAATGCAAACTGTAAGTGCCTTTAATTGATTGAAAGATGCTTTCCTTTTACAGGACACAAAAGAGATGATGAATTCTCTGGAGGCAGCTTTAAAAGTGTCCCATTTAACCTGAAAAGACATTGTTGAGTTCTCATTCTCAAGAAAGAAAGTATTGGCAAAAGATTCAAAACTTTGAATGAAGTTGGGATCCAATAAGAGGGAATTATTAAATCTCCATCTTCTATCTCCTTGAGTAGGTGGAAAAAGATCCAAGTCCAAAATAACTGGAGCGTGATCCGAAATTAATATGGATCCCATACTTGAGTTAGTAATGTGTTGTGTAGGAGATTTAGAAAGGAACAGATAGTCCAGTCGAGATTGGGAAAGATGTACAGGGAAGTAAAATGTGTATTCTAAAAGTGTAGGATTACATAATCTCCAAGCATCCATAAAAGATCTCTATTGGATAGTAGATGTGAATCGAGAGTGCATGCGGGAAGGAAGGAATTTTGATTTAGAGTTTCGGTCAATGAGGGGCTCAAAGACCATGTTACAGTCCCCACGAACTACTAAATAATCATCTTTGTAAGACATCAATGTAGACAATATGTCAGGCCAAATGGTGTTATCTGGGGCAGTGGGTGCATAAAGGTTAAAAATTGTCATGGGTATTTTATTGATTAGCAATGAAATAGAAATCCATCTACCCATCGTATCAGTATCTTATGTGATCACTTGTATATCCAACCGTTTATGACATAAGATGGCAACACCATTACGTTTCCCAGGGCCGAAAGAAGGAAAAACAAATTCACTCACTTGCAATAAACCAACAAAATTGAATAGCATATAGAGAAAAACACATGGGTAAGAGTATAGAAAGAATGAAAAGCCAATATAAAAATAAGTATAAGAAGAAAAGCGTGTAAGAGACACGAAAGAAACACAAATGATATAGTGATAAATATAGATTGTCAGACAAGGAACTGAAAAAAGAAATAAAGGAGAGCAAAAAGGAAATAAAGAACAAGAAAAAGAAGGACCATACAAGTAAGGAATAAATTGACTGACCAAAAAAGACAGGGACAAAATGAGGATAGTGACGCCACATAAGGAAGACGATACAACCGACCAGAAAACCTACGATGAACCGGGTGGGAAGGGCACACCAGCCACATGGTTTGAAAGTGTAATGATCAAACACGAAGACCGCATCTAATAAAAAGAAAGACAAGACAGGATAAATGAGTAACAGTTAATGACCAAACTCACAATATGTACTCATAACAGACCAAGGGGTACCAAACAAAAACAAAATATGACAACCAAATCAAACACTTGAAAGCCTGGTTGTATCCATTTGTTCCTCCCTGAAATTATCAGAAACAGTTATAATACCGCAGGATCTTCAAAAGTCGTAGTCTTGTCTTTTTAAATCACCTCAAACAAGCAGGGGTGGAAGAGACCAAAACAGGCATTCAGATTGCGAAGAGCGGGTCTAATGTCCAAAAACGTCTTCCTGCTATCTGCTGTTTCCTTAGTGTAATCTTGGGAGAAGAAAAGAGTAGAACCCTGCAAAGACACTCGACACTTAAGCTTGGCTGCTTGAATAACTTTCAATAGGTCAATATATTCCAAAAAGTAGATGATAACCCCTCTTGGTTTAGTAGATGAAGATGAGGTACGTGGTTTGCGACCCAGACGATGAGCTCTTTGAATGATCAGAGTTGGGGTCGTCGGTAGATCAAGAATCTTCAGAAGACAAGACCTGAAGAATGCAATAGGATATGGACCCTCCAAACCTTCTGCCAAACCATAAACACGTAGGTTGTTGCGCCTGTTACGATTTTCAAGATTTTCTACTTGATTCTTGAGATGATCAATTTCCAATTGCATTGGGGGTACCTTGATCGCCATTGCTTGAAAAGAGTCTACACTTTGTGTCATTTGCTCTATTTTATTTTCCATGCACACCAATTTATCCTCTACATTATGAAGACGTTTATTAGTTTCTTCCATATAAGATCCAAGGGCTCGGATCTCCTCAAGGAGCAAGTCCAAGGAACTAGGTGGAGCAAAAGTGACTGGCGAAGGAGGGTCCTTTTTAATGCGCTTGCCAGCTATAAATGAAGCAGAAGTAATTATTTTAGGTGCATGCTTGGCACTTGAAATTGGAACTATTGATGTTGGTAGCATAGCTCCCATAGAAGGAGGGGTATTGTTACAGTCAGAATCCTCCATGCCTGTTAAAAGGATATTAAAAGGATAATAATCCTCTAGAGGTACTGATGGAGGAGTAGTAATGAATGTGCAACGCATAGACTTTGTTCTCCCCATAAAAAGCGAAATTAACTTCAGTTAGAAACATCAAAGGAGAGAGACATAGGCCATGTAGGAGAGATTAAATTGTTATGTGGGTAAAAATAAGCATGAAGAAAGTTGGAAAAAAAATAATATGCTCAAAGCTACGTAATGTAGGAAAAATTATAGCTAAGCAACCGGGTACTTCATTGTATAAAATCCATGAGAGAATTAAAGCAGGAATTTAAACAGTAATGTAAATTCTGTCATACACAGTACTTCATTATGGTGAATACCAGGCTTATTGGTGGTAAACGGAACTCACATGTGTGTGAGGAGGTGCGCAGCAAACCAAAACGCCGCTCTGCGTGACAGCAAAAACGGAGTGGCTGTAAATCAAAATGGCGGGCGCGAGTTCAGGAGAAGAGATGCACCCGCCGCAACAACAATTACCGGCATCCTCGCAAGTTGTAGAGGCCGTTTCTGAAGTCCCGATGCTGTATGGCGCCACGGACTCCAAAAGTATGCACAGAAGCCACCGGTGAGTCCACAACCCTCCTGAGCCACCACAGAGCCACGCTAGCAGGCGTCCATCTTCGTCTGCGCCTAAGCCATGCCCAGCAGATTGTGTTTAAAAACTAAAAAGTGACCGAACTGTCATGCTGCCATGACATGGTGGTCTGGCCAACATTTATGTTTTCCCGCAAACTGTGCTCACACTGTACTAGCAACAGCAGTTTCAGTAAAATGTACCCTCCCAACAGGACAGGAAACTAACTTTTGCAAGGAGACTGCCACAAAGCTGCATACGTAGGTGCTTTCTCACCCTATAAATATGGAGGCCTTTTGCTCCAAATTCTAAATGTGCACCATAATTTCTTTTGAACAGAGATTATGGCAAGGGCTTCTCCACTTACATCAATAATAATCAAATGTATTTGCTAATAGAGGAAAGGGGAAAGCAGCAACCCTTGCACCTTACTAATCCATAGCATGTATATGGATGATATGCAAACAGGAGGCCAGAATACACTCATACATAAACCCTGCAGTAATTACAAATTATTGAATCATCTGGACCTTGTTCCATAACAGATCTAGTATCTGAAAAAGATTTGACAAATCAGAGAAATGTGTGCTTAGTAAATTGCTACCTGATTGTTAACCTACATGACCTTTTCTCACTGTCCTACTTCTGGAGATCTGTATTATATTTGCCCAAAGTTTTCAGATTTCCACCTTCCATGTACGAGTAACTTTACAGCAGAGCTTTTTCTTTGAATTCCACTGCTATTTTTAGTCATGGTTACCACGTCATAAAATCAAGACTACAACCATACAAGTACAAATATCGAAAGAAGTATCCTGATTTGGGGGAGTTACTCATGCATTAACATGGAAAATGTGAGAGCTCTGCTAGGGCTTGAGCTGGTAGAAAGAACTAAAGCTCGCTTCAATCAGCTATTAATATGTTTTTAAATTATAGGAAACTTGATTGTAAAGCTATGCAATGGACACTAAACAAAGTCTTGAAAATATTTCTTATTTTTCCACCAGGGTCTCTGAAAGGGGATATTCTCATCGTCTATGGTGGTGTCACCAATCTTCATTTGCTTTTCTCAGTTTGTGATCACTTTAAGGAAATCATTTTAATGGATGTTTTAGATACCAATCTACAATACGTAAAGAAATGGAAGAACAATCACCCACAGTCATTAAACTGGAAAGACTCCTTTAAGATTTTTCAGGAAGGTGAAGAGAGGTATGAAATGTGTAACCCAATCATCTTTAATCATTCACTGACACATATATTCATATATTTTGTCACAAATATAGAGGTTTAATGAGAAGGATATTTTCTCTGCAGCATTGTGGTACTTGACTTGGTCATGGTTCAAGCTCCCATAATATGTTCACTGCTTTCGTACAAGATAATATTTACCATGTATACTATTTGTCTCTTGACATGAAACCTCTGCAAAAATGTATTGTTTTTATTTATATTTTTATTAGTTATCAATCAAATATGTTTTATTTGCAAATGCCAGCTTATATATAAAGAAGTGATATATATTTTGAATGTATAATCCACTTCTGTTAATTGATGGCATTTATATTGATAAAAGAAAACGCATAATCAACAATGGACTCTACTTCGGCATCTCCAACCAGCTCACTCAAAGACTCCAGACCATCCAAAACACGGATGACAGACTCATCCCATACATCCCCAGAACAACTCACCTCACTCCCTAACTCACTGAACTACACTGGCTACCCATCCAGAAACCTTTCAAATTAAGGCTGCTCATCCACATCCACAAAGTCCTCCACAAAAACGGACCAGCATATCTTAAAGACTGACTTCAACTCTACCAACCTTATAGACTGCTACACTCCACCTCTCTCTCCATTGTATGAGTCCCTCGCATCCACAGAAACAAGTCAGGAGGGCGAGCCTTCTCCTTCATCGCCATCAAGAACTGGAATGAACTTCCTCAACAAATCAGGACTGCTACTCCATTTCTCAATTTCCACAAGAAACTTAAGACCTGGCTGTTCAACTAGGGGTGCTCCTATCAATCAATCAATCACAGAATTTGTAGAGCGCACTACTTACCCGCGAGGGTCTCAAGGCGCTGGGGAGAAAAAAAGGGGGGGGGGTGCTGCTACTGGTCGAACAACCAGTAGCCTCCTGAAGGTCAGCAGGTCTTGGGTCTGTCGTAGGCTTAGTGGAAGGGTGTTCCAGGTCTTGGCGGCGAGGTGGGAGAAGGATCTGCCGCCGGTGGTAGTTCTTCAAATGCGAGGGACGGTGGCGAGGGAGAGGTCGGCGGAGCGGAGCTGGCGGTTGGGGACGTAGAAGAGGAGTCGTCTGTTGAGGTAGGCTGTGGAGTGCCTTGTGTGCGTGGATGAGGAGTTTGAAGGAGATTCTCCTGTCGACGGGGAGCCAGTGCAGGTTCCTCAGGTGGGGGTGATGTGGCTGTGGCGTGGTACATCGAGGATCAGGCGTGCGGAGGCGTTTTGTATGCATTGCAGTCGCTTGATGAGCTTGGCCGGGGCTCCCGCGTAGAGGGCGTTCCCATAGTCAAGTCTGCTACTGACGAGGGCCTGGGTGACTGTTCTTCTTGTATCTGTCGGGATCCACCTGTATATCTTGCGAAGCATGCGGTGGGTGTTGAAGCAGGAGGAGGAGACTGCGTTGACTTGCTTGGCCATGGAGTGCGTTGAGTCGAGGATGACTCCCAGGTTGCGTGCGTGGTCGGTGGGTGTCGGGGCTGCTCCCAGCGTCGTTGGCCACCAGGAGTCGTCCCAGGCTGAGGGGTTGGAGCCGAGGATGAGGACCTCTGTTTTGTCCGTGTTCAGTTTTAGTCGGCTGATCTTCATCCAATCGGCGACGGCCTTCATTCCTTCATGGAGGTTGGATTTGGCGGCGAGGGGGTCCTTGGTGAGGGAGAGGATCAGTTGAGTGTCGTCGGCGTAGGAGATTATGTTGAGGTCGTACTGTCTGGCGATGCGTGCGAGCGGGGCCATGTAGATGTTGAACAGTGTTGGGCTGAGGGATGATCCCTGGGGTACGCCGCAGATGATCTCGGAGGCTTCGGATCGGAATGGTGGGAGGCGGACTCTCTGGGTTCTGCCGGCGAGGAAGGAGGTGGCCCATTCCAGGGCCTTGTCTCGGATCCCTGCGTCGTGGAGGCGTGCGCGTAGAGTGCGGTGGCAGACAGTGTCGAAGGCGGCGGAGAGGTCCAGCAGGATGAGGGCTGCGGTCTCACCGTTGTCCAGCAGGATCCTGATGTCATCGGTGGCGGCGATGAGGGCAGTCTCAGTGCTGTGGTTGCTGCGGAACCCCGATTGGGATGGGTCCAGGATGCTGTTTTCTTCGAGGTATCGGGTTAGCTGTTTGTTGACGATCTTCTCGATGACCTTGGCTGGGAACGGAAGCAGGGAGATGGGCCGGAAGTTCTTGAGGTCTCTCGGGTCCGCCTTGGGTTTTTTGAGTAGGGCGTTGATCTCTGCGTGTTTCCAGCTCTCTGGGAAGGTCGCGGTCTCGAAGGAGAGATTGATGACGTTGCACAGGTGGGGTGCGATGGAGCTGCTGGCTTTGTTGAAGATGTGGTGCGGGAAAGGGTCTGACGGGGAGCCGGAGTGTATTGTGCTCATGGTCTTGATGGTGTCATCGATGTTCACGCTGGCCCAGGCTGGCAGGGGGTCGTGGTCGATGGTGTGCGGCAGGTCTGGTGCATCGATCTTAGTTGGGGCTGTCTGGGTGTTGAAGCTGTTGTGGATGTCGGCGATCTTGCGGTGGAAGAAGGTGGCGAGGGAATCGCACAGGGCTTGCGACGGTTGGATGTCGTTGGTGTTGGAGCTGGGGTTAGAGAGTTCCTTCACGATGTTGAAGAGCTCCTTGCTGTTGTGTGTGTTGTTGTCGGGGCGGTCTTTGAAGGAGATTCTCTTGGCGGACTTGATGAGGTGGTGGTGGTTACGGATGGCGTCTTTGTGGGCTGCGTGGCTGTCCGGTGTCTTATCACTGTGCCATTTCTTCTCTAGTTTCCGGCAGGTACGCTTGGAGGCTAGGAGTTCCGAGGTGAACCAGCTGGCTCTTTTGGTGGTGTCACTGTAGGTGAGTTTTTTCAGCGGGGCGAGGGTGTTGGCACAGTCGTCCATCCATCGTCTGAGGTTGCAGGCAGCGTCGTCGGTGTTGGATGGGTCGGAGGGAGGGCTGAGAGCGAGGTTTGCCCGTAGTTGGTCTTCGGTGACTTTGCTCCAGCAGCGGCGTGGGATCTGTTGGGTGCGGTGGTGTGTGGTGGGTTTCTGGAAGGTGAAATGGATGCAGCGGTGGTCGGTCCAGAGGAGTTCCGTGGTGTGGCTGAAGGAGACGTGGGAGCTTGAGGAGAAGATGGGGTCAAGCGTGTGGCCGGCGGAATGGGTCGGTGTTGTGACGAGCTGGCTCAGACCGAGGTTGGCGAGGTTGTCGATCAGGGTGGTGGAGTTGCTGTCGTTGTTGTTCTCCAGGTGAAAGTTCAGGTCTCCGAGGAGGATGTAGTCGGTAGAGGTCAGGGCGTGCGTGCTGATGAAGTCGGCGATGGAGTCACTGAACTGGGGTCGGGGCCCAGGGGGTCTGTAGACAAGGGTGCCTCTAAGGGTGGTGTTGGGGTCCGTGTGGATCTGGAAGTGCATGTGTTCGGCGGTGCTGAGAGTGTCGTCGGTGCTGGTCGAGACCCTGATGGTGTTCTTGTGGACGATGGCGATTCCTCCTCCTACTGCGTTGATGCGGTCTCTACGGGTGATCTTATAGCCGTCTGGGATGGCTTTGGCGATGTCGGGGTCGGAGGAGTCGTTCATCCAGGTCTCTGTCAGGAAGGCGACGTCTGGTGATGATGTGTCGAGCAGGTCCCAGAGCTCGACGGCGTGTTTGCGTGCGGAGCGGGTGTTCAGTAGGATGCATCGGAGGTGGTTGAGGTCCTTCTTGGCGGGCGCTTCGGTGGCTCTGAGGCTGGTGTAGCTGCAGTTCCGGCAGGTGAAGGGACCATGGGTGCGTTTCGGGCGGCCTTGAAGCAGTTGTGCGTCCGTCCGGGGTTGAGAGCGTGGAGTGTGGTGGCATCGTATCGGCGTCGGTCCTCGAGGCTGGAGCGGGGGCGCACGGCCCAGGGGTTCTGGCGCTGGGCGTGGTCCAGGCACGGACGGGCGCAGACGGGCTTGCCTTAGGCGCGCCTTCGGCGCGCGCAGCGCGCCGCCATATATGGGGAGGTGGGAGGGAGGAGCAGCTGGGAGGCGGGAGGCGGGAGGCAGGGGCAGCGAATGGGCAGTCAGGGGGCGGGGCCGCAGGGGACACAGCGGCGGGAGTGGAGAGAGGCAACGAGGGGTACAGAAGGCAAAATGGGCACAGGGAAATGGGGGCAACGAGGGGAACAGAAGGAAAAATGGACACAGTCAAATGGGGGCAGCGAGGGGAACAGAAGGAAAAATGGACACAGTCAAATGGGGGCAGCGAGGGGAACAGAAGGAAAAATGGACACAGTCAAATGGGGGCAGCGAGGGGAACAGAAGGAAAAATGGACACAGTCAAATGGGGGCAGCGAGGGGAACAGAAGGAAAAATGGACACAGTCAAATGGGGGCAGCGAGGGGAACAGAAGGCAAAATGGGCACAGGGAAATGGGGGCAACGAGGGAAACAGAAGAAAAAATGGACACAGTGAAATGGGGGCAGCGAGGGGAACAGAAGGAAAAATGGACACAGTCAAATGGGGGCAGCGAGGGAACAGAAGGCAAAATGGGCACAGGAAATGGGGGCAACGAGGGGAACAGAAGGAAAAATGGACACAGTCAAATGGGGCAGCGAGGGGAACAGAAGGAAAAATGGACACAGTCAAATGGGGGCAGCGAGGGGAACAGAAGGAAAAATGGACACAGTCAAATGGGGGCAGCGAGGGGAACAGAAGGAAAAATGGACACAGTCAAATGGGGGCAGCGAGGGGAACAGAAGGCAAAATGGGCACAGGGAAATGGGGGCAACGAGGGGAAACAGAAGAAAAATGGACACAGTGAAATGGGGGCAGCGAGGGGAACAGAAGGAAAAATGGACACAGTCAAATGGGGGCAGCGAGGGGAACAGAAGGAAAAACGGGCACCGAGGCCACAAGCAGAGGGGCGAGCTTACCAGCAGCAGCAGCGGGCAGGACACCACAGGCGGAGCTGTGTGGCGGGGGAGCGACCTACCTGGCAAGGTCAAGGGTCGCTCTCCTCACCGCGCAGCGGCTGCCATATATGGGGAGGTGGGAGGGAGGAGCAGCTGGGAGGCGGGAGGCAGGGGCAGCGAATGGGCAGTCAGGGGGCGGGGCCGCAGGGACGCAGCGGCGGGAGTGGAGAGAGGCAACGAGGGGTACAGAAGGCAAAATGGGCACAGGGAAATGGGGGCAACGAGGGGAACAGAAGGAAAAATGGACACAGTCAAATGGGGGCAGCGAGGGGAACAGAAGGAAACCAGGCCACTGTCAAATGGGGGCAGCGAGGGGAACAGAAGGAAAAATGGACACAGTCAAATGGGGGCAGCGAGGGGAACAGAAGGAAAAATGGACAGTCAAATGGGGCAGCGAGGGAACAGAAGGAAAAATGGACACAGTCAAATGGGGGCAGCGAGGGGAACAGAAGGAAAAATGGACACAGTCAAATGGGGGCAGCGAGGGGAACAGAAGGAAAAATGGACACAGTCAAATGGGGGCAGCGAGGGGAACAGAAGGCAAAATGGGCACAGGGAAATGGGGGCAACGAGGGGAAACAGAAGAAAAAATGGACACAGTGAAATGGGGCAGCGAGGGGAACAGAAGGAAAAATGGACACAGTCAAATGGGGGCAGCGAGGGGAACAGAAGGAAAAACGGGCACCGAGGCCCACTTTCTGGCTCCAATGCCTGGATATACCAGTGGGTGATAAGCTGCACCATACAAATCAACATAACATAACATAACACTGGAAAATGGCCCTCTCTGAAGGGTCACCCCAAACTTTTTGCTTTCCTCCTCCTCTTTTCCTGATCTCGTTTTTGCTGGCTTTAGGACTCTGCGACTTTACCACTGCTAACCATTGCTAAAGTGCTTGTGCTCGCTCCCCTAAACATGGTAAGATTGGTTCATACCCAATTGGCATATTTCATTTACTTAAGTCCCTAGTAAATTGCATTACGTGTGCCCAGGGCCTGTAAATTAAATGCTACTAGTGGGCCTGCAGCACTGATTGTTCCACCCACATAAGTAGATCCTTAACCATGTCTCAAGCCTGCCATTGCAGGGCCTTTGTGTGCAGTTTACTGTCACTTCGACTCAACATTCAAAACTACTTGCCAAGTCTTATACTCCCCTTTTATTACATATGTCACCTCCAAGGAAGGCCCTTGGTAGCCCAAATGGCAGGGTACTATGTGAGTAAAAGGTAGGACATGCACTTTTATGTTTTACATGTCCTAGTAGTGACAAACAGCTAAATTAATTTTTCACTTCTGTGAGGCCTACTTGTCTCATAGGCTAGCATTGGGAATTTCTTAAAATATCTTTAAGCTGTAATTCCTGATCAGAAAGGAGTAGCTTTTTCATGTTTCATGTCTTGGAATGGAAATTATAAATCATCTTTACTAGTAAAGTCTGATTTAACATTACTATTTTAGAAATCCACTTTTAAAAAGAGGACATGTCTCTGATCTTACTGATCTGTGTTCTTTACAGCCTGTCTCCAATACAAGTCTGTGCCAGGTGACAGTTCCTCTATGTGCATTTCTTCTATACAGCCACAAACACAGAAAGGGCTTGGTGTGATTGAGTACCCATCTGCCTTCTGCATTCTGATGGGTCCTCCTGGGCAAATGGGAGGAAGGAGCCCGCACTCACACTTCAAAGGGTAGTGGCCTGACCCCACACAAAGGACTGATTACTACCCACTGGTAGTCTGGAGCAGAGGCTGAGTTAAAAGGGATACTAGTGCACTTCAAAACTACTCTTTGAAGTTTCCTCCACATTAAAGGCACATTTGGGTATTAGTACAGGGTCTGTGAACCATTCAAATCAGCCACTTCTGGACCTACACCGAATCTCTGTCAGAAGAACTGCAGCGCATCTCTGAGGATTCAACTGGACTGCTTTTCTGGAAGGACTGCTTTTCTGCTTGTTGCTCTGCTGCCTGCCTCTCTCTGACTCTGCTGAAGGAGAGTTTGACTCTGCCTTCCTCCCAAGTGATCTCAAAGGGCTTGTTAGCTTGCCTCCTGTGTCGGAAGTATCAGGGAAACAAAAGACTTTGTGTAATTCTGCTGGTGCTGCTGGACTCGCCACAAAGCATCTTGGAACCGATGCTGGATGACACCAAGCCTTGCAAAGCATCCCTGCACAGCCTCTTGGAACCAACGTCGGATGACGCGAAGCCTCGCAAAGCCTCACCGCACAGACTGTGCCCCAGGATTTAAGGTACTATGTTCAGCTGGCCCAAGTGGGTCTCTGTAGTTGCCCAGTGCTCCATTGCAGTTGGCCTGAACTTTGGATTTGCATAGATCCCTCAAGACCTAGAGTAATCCTTTTAGCTCTACCTGCTTTTAAGTGCTTTATTGCATTTATTTCTTCAAAATGTAATATTTCGACTCCTACTTGTTGGTCTTTGGCCATTTTGGTCTTGTTTCAGACAGAATATAAAAATCTATCATTTAACCTGGTGTGGAGTATTTTTGGGATGTATTTGCTGCATTATTGTATGAGTTATAGCACAATTGCTTTACACATTGCCTTCTAGTTGAAGTCTGCCTGCTCTGTGCCAAGCTACAAGAGGGTGGGCAGAGGATAATTTAGGTTGTGTTGTGACTTTCCCTGATTAGGACTGTGGTCCCTACTTGAACAGGGTGCATACCTCTACCAACTAGAGACCCAATTTCAAGCAATAACATAGCATCAAACTCTAAAACAACTTCTTTATTGTGGGTATAAATATATGTGGATGGGATTTCTTTCACAGTGACCCCAAAATGTCTCAACTTCTTACTGGAAATCATCGACCACTGGTCGAAACCTTCAATAAAGAGAGTTATAAAATGGACTGTGCTTTTAATCTATAACTATGGGAATGTGGCCGGTACTATTTTTAACTTCAGGTTGTCATTGTAGTCATTTGCAGCAAAGTACTAGGTAGGCTAAAACTAATTTTTTCCTTACTTTATTATGAAAATGTAAAGGCTTTCAGCAACGTACAGAAAAATATGCAAAATTATTTGGTAAGGATGTCAACAAAAGTAATCCACTTTTTCCTAATTCAAGGGGCTAAAACTGCTGCTGGTGACTTTGTTACCACTTAAGAAGTGTATTCTGTTAACTTAGTAGTGGACTCGAATTAGGCAATTTAGACCATTTTCAGTTGTTAAAGATGTTTTAAAGTCACTTTGCTAGTGTGATAAAAAAGAAATACTGTCTTTATGGAAGAATTCCTATCTCTATTGAACACTGCACCAGCAAGTACACATTAATTTATTTTAATCTAAGTAATGCTTTCTGTTTTTTGTTTCTCAGGGAACAGTGGACTGAAAAAGAAGAGATGTTAAAACAATCCATTAAACACATTGAAAAAGTAGATCTTGATGAGAACAGCCGAGAAGTGCTAAAGATCTTCCATCAGGCTGACTGCCTGTTTAGCCCTTACCATTTGACTAAACTCTGCAAGGATCATGCCTCCTTCATCAGCAGTGTGAAAAATATGTCTTCTTTGTTAAAAGTTGGGGGGCACTTGATAATATCTGTGTTTATTAACTGTACATATTGGTACATAGAAACACTTAAGTTCCCAATACTATACATTGATGAGGATTTTGTGAGGAAAGTTTTGAGGGATGAAGGATTTGTTATTAAGGAGGCAGTGATGAACCCAAGAACCAACCAAACGACATTTTCAGCCATGGATTATGAAAGTATTCTGTTTGTTTTAGCTCAGAAGATAAAGAATGTGCAATAGTCTGAAATGGCACTACTGAAAAAAATTAATGTTAACCCTTTTGTCGTGCATTGCTTTCATTAGAATCAGTGATGCAAAACCTAACATCACATTCTAAACTTTTTTCACTTTTGTAGGAGAAAGGGCAGCTCAATATACAGAATGGAAAAGGTAGCATAAACGTTTCTTGCCTTACATAATAAGACCAATAAAATATGTCTTAGAGGTTTTCAATTCCATTTTTTGAATAAACAACAGTGCAGGCGCCAAAAACCCTGCGTGGTTCCCAAAAAGAGAAAAGAAATATTCAAATTCATAAGACAAAAGAGCAGTAAAATCCAAGCTTTGACAGGGTGAATGGATAAGTGCTGATCTGATTCCTTTCCCCGTGCCACCTCACACTGGAAGGAAGGTGTCTGTAGAATATCTATCCTCCTGTCCCTGACTTTCTTTGAATCTCTGAAGACCTGAGAGAGGCATTGTAATGGGGGTGTCATTCCACCACTGCTGGCTCTCAAACCTCTGGATGGGCAGTGCTGATCTGTAGCTATAGGGAATTTATGTCTATGCTGGTAGTGGTTTCAACAGTCACAGGCAGTGCAGGACATGATCTCTGCTCTCTCACTGAGAGTGATGAGCAAGACCTTCAGGAAAGAGCAGGAGACACAGAAAGAGGGTGGAGAGGGTAACAGGTACTTTTATTTTTAAATTCTTGTTGATAGGGTAGAACTGAAAAAAGGGTGGCAAGTCACCAGGATTACCTTTTTTTCAAATACTGTGCCCAGCACTCACCGAAGGCTATCCCCATTCAGAGAAGACTTGGGAAGTCCCACACACTTAAACAAAACATTGCTGAATCTTGCATTCAGCGCATAGCTGGGTGCCCTCACAGCCTGAGCTGTGCTATTGGTCTGTAATCAAGATCACCTGGAGGGACAGTAAGAGTCACTCTTCCCTCAAGCAGTCAGTAAGAAGACTGAATTGACCTTCATCTATTCAAGTATTTGACAAATTATCGGACGGATGGAGGGATTGCCAGGGCAGGCTGAGAATGGTGGCAGGACACAAGGATATTTTTGGGCAGTATTTTGGGGAAAAGACTCATGGAGGTGAGGGCTGAGGACAGCGGTTCTGTGTGTGGCTTGCCATATGTTCCTCACTGTTGGAAGGTAGTTTATTAGTAGGTGTAGGTAGGGACCTACCACTAGTAATAAGTTGACAACCAAATTATAAGGTCCAATCAAGATCTTCATAAATTATTCCCTTGCTCAGCCCTTGGTAGCTGGCTGCAAGCAGGCCGGCTTAACTTGGAGACAGCAGTATAAAGCATTTAAAAACACCAATACAGTAAATAAGTAAGACACAATAGACAATAAAAATCCCACACTAATTTATAAACATAGGTTACAGTTTTATGAGTAATATGACACCAAAACAAACACAATCCAAGGTAGGGAACCAGAGGTAGATTAAAAGTAAAACTAACGCTTAGAAGCAAAGAGCGCTCAAAGGGTTAAAAAAGGTCGTGCTGGACTGGGACAAATTCAAGAGTACAGGCCACCCGGGATGAAACTTTTTTACATTTACTTCCAGAAATGTTTCTTGATGTAGGAAAGTGGCCCATAGCAAAATCCAAGGGTTCATAACTTCTGGTTTTCATCTTGAGGTTCGGGAATATAACTCCCACAATGCACCTGGTCAATCCAAGTAAAATTCAGGTGAATCTTGTCAGTTGGAATTGTCCTTGTTGTTGATGTTGCAGGTTGCCCTTCCAGCACTTTTCTACCAGTGGCTGATCAGGGAGCCCATTCCTTATCCTTTAAGACAAGCAAAGTCCTTTTGTTGTGAAGCCTTGTGAGTGCAGCAGGTGCAGTCCTTAAGAGTGCAGTCTAAATTCCCCTGAACGCTGTCCAGCTGTGTTCTTCTTGGTGGAGATGATGCAGGTTGAGCTCTTTTAACCTGTTGCTTTCAGGGAGTCCTCTCCTTCAACTTTCAGAGCAAAGCAAAGTCCTTTTTGGGTTGAATACCAAAGTGTACAGCAGGTGCTGTCCTTATGAGTGTAGTCCTCTCTTGTGCAGTCCAAGGGTTCAGCAAGACAGTCTTCTTCTTCTTGTAGCTTCAAGGCAGGCTTCTGAGTTACTGGGCAGCTGAGGTGCATGGTGCCACCCTCAGGTATAGCAGCTTCCTCCAAAGTGTGTCATATTCTAATCCCAGTAAGCACTGTTTGAGAAAATCTGAAATGGAGAAACTCTCTCCTGAAGGTTAAGATTTGGCTACGTCAACCCACTGGTGTGGCTACATTTCCCTAACACTCCCCTTTCAGCTCCTCTGCTAATTCAATTGATGGGGCTCCTGTCTGGCTGGGGGTGCAAGGTGTGTGGCTGAGCCTCTGTCCTGTCCTTACTGTCATTCTCTCTTTGAAGTTCAGTTAGGCTACTCCACTCCCATCCCGCTTTTTGCTCTGCAGCTGCAGATCTCATCCCACCAGATGTCCTTTGTTTCTATGCAGGCCACTTCACTCCTCATCAGAGCAGTTCGGCTCAGCCTGTCAAAGGCTGCTCAGGAGAGCAGTAGACGCTGCTGAAAGGCTGGATTTTAGCACATCCGAAAAGCAAGTTCTATAGCTCGTTTTCTGTGACAGTTATCTTAAATCTAACCTTGGCAAGCTGTTAGATTTATTCTATTATTTTAATAATTTGAAGTATATTTTTAGCTCACTCCTATCATAGTTATACTTTATTAAAGTATTCCCATGAAAGCCTAGGGAGCTGATGTACTACAATGGTAAAAGAACAAAATTGGCAGTTTTTCCCTCACCAGGACACATACAACATCTTTTATAATGTCCCTGCTTAAAGTTACAAGGCACCCCACTCATTGGGCACCTAGGGGAGACTTTAGGGTTGACCTATACATGAAGAAAAAGGTAGTTTAAGACTTTGGAAGTATCTTTAATTCTAAAGCAGAGTTTGCATATAATTTAATTTTAAAAGCAGCCCGCAAAGAAAGGCTGCCTTTAGAATGACAGCAGGCAACACAGCAGTCCTGTACACTTAAGTGCATTAAATCTACTGGACCTCTAAACCTACATGCCCTACCATATACTAGGGACTAACAGCTAGGTCTTCAGTACCAATTTTAATTATTCCTAATTACCATGTACTTTTAATCAGAGCACAGACCTTGGGTCTGGTTAGCAGATCCCAGGGCACAATTGGAGTCAGAAAATCAGCATCTAGTAGTCAAAATGGGGGCAAAAAGTGGGGGGACAATGTTCACTAGCACATACTCAACATAAACTAGTCGAAGGGGTAGCTATCAATTTGAGAGATTCATTTTTGGGTTCAAAGTTATATCTAAGACAAGTCAAACCTTGCACAGTTTAGTCAATCACAACTACTTTTCTGAAATTGGCAAACATTCTTAACTGCAGGGACATCCCAGTGCCCAAGGCATCCCAACGTACTTCACTAAGGGGGTTATTTGGATTTTCTCACCTTTTACTTTATTTGTCGAACAGGACAGCTGTGGATTGGTGTTGTGGATTGAAACTGTGGAAGAGGGACACCTACAACATGAAATTGTTTATATATAAGATATAAAATTAAAGGTTTTCTTTTTAAAAATTCATGTGAGTTTACAGAAAACTCAAGTGCCACGCATATTGTCTGTAATGCAATTCGAAGCACAGCAGCAGAAATAATCCCATTGTTGATACTTACCCATGAACAATTTAGTCCCTTCTAAGAATATTCATATTAATGCTGTGATTTGTACACATCTAGCAGTCATCTTTGCATAAGAAAGCCATTTCCTGCATAAATGTTCATTAAGCCATTGGAAAGATTATTACAGGATCAATGTTCTGTGACATTTATTTTACTTTCCAAACAAGATGTCAAACAGATGATAAAACAAGATAAAATGAGTAGACAAGTAGCTGAAAGTTCCTTCCAGATGTGTACTTGCAAAATTGGAAAACATCACCCTTGGAATTTGACACCTTTCTTTGTGTTCTAAAATAAGTGCTTCTTTACGTCTCAGTTTTTCTCTAAATGGTTTGCTATACTTATTCAGACGATAACATCTGATTTCAAAATAAAGTCCTTTCTATTATTTAAATTAATTATCGTGTATCCTTCTGCTTCAAATAAAAAAACTAAAACATAAAACAGTCTTTCTGGCATATCAATAGATTAACTATTATGCTCTCCATTATCCCCTGCATCTCTGCTGCTTATATTGTTTCCTGTAGACAGTGATATAAACCACAGTGAAAGGACATGCAGACATAATCATGAACATATAGAACAGTGGTGGCGGGCACGGATCGGGGGTGGGGTAAGGGGTCAAAATAAGAAGAAAAAAACGTACCTTCTGCCGCGTCTCTCCTCTGTCTCTCCTCCTTGTCCCTCTGCACCGCTGGAACAGAAAGCACATCCAGGCTCCCGTAAGTCAATCACAACATTGCAATGCAGCGTTGCAATTGATCTGATCACCATGGTTCAGTGCTCAGCCAGGGAAAGGGAGCATGGGCATGTTCTCCACCCAGGCTGTAATGCAGCCTGGGTGGAGAACATGCAAAGTGCGGCTGAATGTTTGGCTGGCCCGAGACGGCCGGTCAAACATTCATGTGGACTTACAAAGTGCTCTCACAACTCCACTGCTCCTGTCATCAAAGCAGCCCCATCCCGACCTGCAAAGCTGCCGCAGCAGGACAAAATTAAATGACAATAACTTTGAGTTATTATCATTTTATTTTTCCTTGATTTCACTGCTGCAAAGAAGTGGGGCAAAGCTCCTCCGCCTTAGCGGAGGAGCTGCGACTGATATAGAATTAAATAAATACTCAGCATATAACAAAGGAAGATGAAGCTGACTAATTCACAAAACAAATATCAGTTTTGTGCATCACTGTAAACATTATTTATGCCTCATGTTATTTTTTAATGTTCTGACACTCAACTGATTTGATCTGACAGTACCTGAAAATTGCAGAGGAGTGAAAAAACGTCTGATGCCTTGAAGAGGGCGGGCTCTATCCAGGTGTTATGTGATACCATTCTATAAGATTCCAAGCACAAAATAATGAAATAAACAATGTTAATAAGATAATAAACGTGGAATGATGTTCTTTGTGTTACCACAGAAGATGAATTCTTATGAGGAGGGACTGTTAAAACTTAAACTTTTCATATAATCCTTGCTAATGGATATATCATGCAAGAAATCAATATTTGATGAGACTCCCTTATTGTAATCAATAAATAGTCTTTCTCAGTTTCCAATTGTTATTTTCTGAATGCTTAATAAACTTCTTTTGTCATGACCTTCAAGGAAGATCCTGCCTATTAAATTATTTCTTTGAGTTATTCCATGCCATACCCTTCTAAACCTAGGCAGCGTCTGATATGCTTTTGGATCTGCACATGACATGATACAAATAGGAATTATTAGAAATTTAGAGCAACCTTAACCATTTTTTAAAGATATAAAGTTCAAATAGTTATTGTTTTTTCAAGTGTAAATGGGCCAGTATGTGTAGTAGCTAGAAAAGTGAATATGTCAATGACGAATTAAATATGTTATGTACAGGACTGAAAACAGATGCAATACTTGTGACTGCTGCATGATCCCGCAAAGGAATTTCTACAGATGGTTACGCCTTGACTTCATTGTGTAATACAGTCATGCCCTCAGGCTACCGGGTGCACTTCAGTAACAAATGAGTGTTAGATAATTAAATTTGTAATATTTCAGTTTGCACACTTGCCACCTGCCTCACCGGCAACATAATGTTCAGTATATTTTGGGATGTTAGCTTGGTCCCTTATGGTCCTACTGTGCACCCCAATGGACCTATCGAAAAATAGGCATTGTTTCCAAAATTGACCTGCAGGTATTCACGTGCTTTAAAGGAGCACCAGTTACATAACACAAAGACATTGTTATTTTTGGGATGAGGAAATTAATAGATTTTCCTAGAATCACAGGTTGTTGAGCCAAACTAAGGGCCCGATTCCAATGTCGGACGGACTGGAGTCAGTCCGACATTGGTTTGGAACTGGAACCGAACAACATCCTGTCATCGGCTCCATCTTAGGAAGTAGGGCAGATTTTAAAAACAGATTATGATGTTTTATTTGGAGGAAAACATCTAATGGTTTCGGCGACCTACTAAAACTTACTCCTGTAAAAGGACAACCAGTTTTTAAAACACTTGTGCATGAAGACACCAGGAAATCTTTTGGAAGTATTGGAAATGTCAACATTTGGAATTATTTTGAATATAAAGAACTTACTAAGAATATGAGACAAGCATGTGATGAACATTATGGAAGCATTCTTCAAGATATAAGAATTGGTGTTTTGTCGAAACATGGTAAAGAAGCTTTGCAAAGTCGACTACTTAGAAACTTGTTTCCAAATGAAAATGTTGCTCCTGAAATAATATATAAAAAAAATTGGAGACAATAAATCTATAATTTGCCAAATGCCAACACTGCAAGAGTGTTCTACATTCAATGAAGAACTTTTAAAGCTGGAAAACCAACAAATAATAAAAATGAAAGCCATTGATAAAATAGAACACGAAGGAATTACTATTATTTTGTCAGAAAAATTAAAATCAAAATTGTATTCTTTGGAAAAGTCTATATCTAAGACTGCTGGTTTAGAAAATAATTTATATGTATGTGAAAACTGTTGGGTAATTTTACGGCGTAATTTGGATGTAGAAAAAGGTTTAGTAAATGAAGCAATGGGGAAATTTGTTGATTTTGTTAATTATCCAAATAGAGAAGGAATTGAATTTTTGAAGATTAAATTTGATCAGATTGAAGAGGTAAAACTGATTGGACGTTGTGCTGTTCGTTTTTTGTTTGTTAAAGACTTGTATGTTCGTAGAAAACAGTTTCCTCTTTCTTTGGCATATGCGGAGACCATTCATAAAGCTCAAGGTTTAAGTGTAGGTAATGCTTTAGTAAACATTGGCAGTACAGTGTTTAAAGAGGGAATGGCATATGTTGCATTGTCTCGAGTAAAAACATTATCTGGATTGTATTTGATTGATTTTGATGAGAGAAAGATTAGTGCAGATGTAAATTGTGTTAGAGAGTATATTCGGTTAAGAAGACTGTATGCTCACAACTTAGGTGAATATCCTGTATATGAAAAGCATGTAGTATGTCCAAAATGAACATATGAGAAACACTGTAGTGAGGTTGGAAAGAAGAAAAATAATCAAGAGAATAGTGAGGCTCCAAAGAAAATGAAAATGGACACTGTTGATGATATTGTATAATACCAGTTAGAAAATAGTTCAGGTATCAACTGCTATGCTAATGTAATTGTGAACATTGTGTTTTTGTAGAAAATCTACATCATCAAATTATGGAGAAACGAGAAAAAAGATTTTGTTCTTTGTTGCATAATATTTTTGAAAAATTGACAACTGATAAAACTAAAATTTAAACTGCTTCTGGCATTCGGCATCTTTTGGACATATGTTCTGGTTCTTCACAATTTTCACTTAATGTACAACAAGATGCTCAAGAATTTCTTATGTTTATGCTTGCAGTATTAGAAGATGAAGGAATACAAATTGAAAATCTGTTTGGACTACGTTACAGATGGGATCATTGATGTGATAGCTGTTCTTTTTCTTCTATCACTGAAATAGACACTGAATGATTCATATATTTGACAATACCAGATTGCAAAACAGTGTCTTTTAACAAATTAGTAGAAACAGCTAATCAAGATATGAAATGTACTCACTGCAAATCAGAAATGTTGTCAACATTATTTATAGAAAGATTTGGACAATATGTCATTTTAATGCTACAACGTTGTAGAGCAGATGGAAGAAAATTGGAAACAAGAATTAAAAAGTTTGTGGCAAGTCAAGTGTCAATTTCAGGAAGAACTTTTAAAGCAGTGGCTATTATTTTCCATGATGGACCTAGTACAACATCTGCACACTATACTGTGTATTTAAAATGCAATAAAGGATGGACACATTGTAATGACGCCCATTTAGAATTTAAATGTCGGTTGCCCTATGAATTACCAAATTCATATCTAATATTTTTGATGCCAAAGTTCTGAAAACATCATTCGGCCTATTGGGAAGATGTCAACATGAATTAATGAGTTTATTTTCAGATATTTTCAATGCAAATGAATTCACAAACATCATTCGGCCTATTGGGAAGATGTCAACATGAATTAATGAGTTTACTTTGGATATTATCAATGCATTCACTTTGGGAAACATCATTTGGCGTATTGGGAAGATGTGATCAATTAGAGTTTGAATTTTCATTTCGGTTCATTGATATTGCATTTTGAAAATTGCGATAAAAGAAGTAGTTCATATATTTGGTCTTTGTATTATATGCAATGTAAATGAGAGTGTTTATTTTTGAAAATGTAAACAGAGAGTTGAACTTGTGAATATTTTGAGCACAGATTTGTTTTTTTATACAATCTTATTGATTGTATTTTTTTGCCCGCTGTTACATGATGATCAACATTGAAATCACTGTGTATGGTGAAATTCAGTAGAACCGGAGAACAGCAGAAAAGAAAACCTGAATATGTTATGTATTTTTTAAATTATGTTGTGTTATTAACATATAATAGTATTTGCAATTACAGTATTTTTTCTTGTCTTTTACAGAAAGTAAAACTAAAGTTTGGAAATATTTTAAATTTAATTTATAATAAAACAACTATAACATAGTTTCAATGAGTTTGATATCTACCTCAATACAGAAGGTAAGTTGAAATAATTTAATAAACATAAAAATATTAATTAATGATTACAGTCATTATTATTGCAGTTATTCATATTTTCACATTCAATCATCTCACTTCTCAAATCACCTCAGTAATTCTCATGCACTCTTTCAATTACTACACCATAACGTATATACTTTCAAAATCACCCAGGCATTACTAATACACACCTTTAATCAGTCTGGTAGTACCTATACACTTCTGCAATCATCCACTTATTTTGTCCTTCAATTACCCACCCAGTATCCATGCACTTCTCCAATCACCCAGACATTACTCCTGCACTCATGCAATCAAGCATGCAGTACCCATACACTCCTCTAAACACACAGTTAGTACCCAATCGCTCATATAATCACTCTGCCACTACCCAAGCACTTATAAAATCACCCAAGCACTACCCATGCACTCCTCCAATCATCCAGCCAGTACCCATGCACTCCTACTATCAATCCGCCCCTACTCAAGCGCTTATAAAATCAGGACACACTACCATTGCACTTCTCTAATCACCCAGGGAGTATCCATGCACCAATGGAATAACCCAGACAGTACTCATGCACTGCTCCAATCACCCATACAGTACTCATGCACTCCTCGAATCACTCAGCCAGTACCCATGCACTTATCCATTCTGTATGTCAGTACCGAAACACTTATAAAATCACCATGCACTACTCTTGCAGTCCTGCAATCATACATGTAATACCTATGCACTCATATATTGATTCAGGCAGTACCCATAAACTTATGCAAACACTCAAACATTACCTATGCACTCTTCTAATCAGCCATATATTACCTCTGCACTCATGGAATCTCACAGCCGTTACCCATGCACTTACAAAATCACCCAGCCATTACTAATGCACTCCTTCAATCACCCAGGCACAACTCATCTACTCATGAAATAATTCAGGCACTAATCATGGACTGCTCCAATCACCCATGCACTACCCATGTACTCCCCTAATGACCCACCCAGTACCCATGCTATCATCCAATCCCTTTGTCACTACCCAAGCACTTATAAAATCACCATGCTCTACTCTTACAGTCCTTCAATTACACAGGTACTACCCATGCACTTATGCAATCATCCAGGCATTACCCATAAACTCATGCAAAGACTCAGGCATTACCCATGCACTCTTGCAATCACCCATACATTACCTCTGCACTGATGCAATCTCACAGGCATTACCCATGTAGTTACAAAATCATCCAAGCAGTACCAATGCACTTACAAAATCACCTAGGCATTACCAATGTACTCCTGCAATAATCAGACCCAAATCATCCACTCATGCAATAACCCAGACACCACTCATGCACTGCTTGAATCAGCCATGAACTATCCATGCACTCCTTCAATCACTCAGCCAGTGCCCAAGCACTCATCTAATCCCTTTGCCACTACCCAAGCACTTATGAAATCCTCACGTACTACCCTTGCACCTCTCCAATCACCCAGGCACCACCCACGCACTCATGCAATAACTCAGAAAGTACTGATGCACTGCTGCAATCACCCATTCACTACCCATGCACTCCTTGAATCACCCAGCCAGTACTCATGCACTTATCCAATTTCTTTGTCACTACTTAAGCACTTCTAAAATCACCATGAACTACTCTTAGAATCCTGTAATCACACAGGTAATACCTATGCACTCATACAATGATTCAGGCATTACCCATAAACTTATGTAGACATTTAGACATTACCCATGCACTCTTCTAATGAGCTATACATTACGTCTGCACTCATGAAATCTCAGAACCATTTCCCATGCACTTACAAAATCAAGCAAGCATTACCTATGCACTTAGAAAATCACTCAGCCATTACTATTGCAGTTCTCCAATCAACCAGGCACAACTCATCCACTCATGTAATAACCCAGACTCTACTCAGGCTCTGCTACAATCTCCCATACACTACCCATGCACTCCTCCAATCATCCAGCCAGTACCCATGCACTCCTACTATCCCTCCGCCCCTACTCAAGCACTTATAAAATCACGACACACTACCATTGCACTCCTGTAATCACCCAGGGAGTATCCATGCACCCATGGAATAACCCAGACACTACTCATGCACTGGTCCAATCACCCATGCAGTACTCATGCACTCCTCAAATCACTCAGCCAGTACCCATGCACTTATCCAATCTGTTTGTCACTACCCAAGCACTTATAAAATCACCATGCACTACTCTTGCAGTCCTGCAATCATACACGTAATACCTATGCACTCATATATTGATTCAGGCATTACGCATAAACTTATGTAGACACTTAGACATTACCCATGCACTCTTCTAATGAGCCATACATTATGTCTGCACTCATGAAATCTCAGAGCCATTTCACATGCACTCCTAAAACCAGCAAGCAGTACCTATGCACTTAGAAAATCACCCAGCCATTACTAATGCAGTCATCCAATGAACCAGGCACAACTCATCCACACATGTAATAACCCAGACACTACTGATGCTCTGCTACAATCATCCAGCCAGTACCCATGCACTCCTACTATCCCTCCGCCCCTACTCAAGCACTTATAAAATCAGGGCACACTACCATTGCACTCCTGTAATCACCCAGGGAGTATCCATGCACCCATGGAATAACCCAGACACTACTCATGCACTGGCCCAATCACCCATGCAGTACTCATGCACTCCTTGAATCATTCAGCCAGTACCCATGCACTTATCCAATCTGTCTGTTACTACCCAAGCACTTATAAAATCACCATGCACTACTCTTGCAGTCCTGCAATCATACACGTAAAACCTATGCACGCATATATTGATTCAGGCATTACGCATAAACTTATGTAGACACTTAGACATTACCCATGCACTCTTCTAATGAGCCATACATTATGTCTGCACTCATGAAATCTCAGAGCCATTTCCCATGCACTCACAAAATCAAGCAAGCAGTACCTATGCACTTAGAAAATCACCCAGCCATTACTAATGCAGTCCTTCAATCAACCAGACACAACTCATCCACACATGTAATAACCCAAACACTACTCATGCTCTGCTACAATCATCTATGCACTATCCATGCACTCCTCCAATCATCCAGCCAGTACCCATGCACTCCTACTATCCCTCCGCCCCTACTCAAGCACTTATAAAATCATGACACACTACCATTGCACTCCTCTAATCACCCAGGGAGTATCCATGCACCCATGCAATAACCCAGACACTACTCATGCACTGCTTCAATCACCCATGCACTACCCATGCACTCCTGCAAATACCCACCCAGTACCTATGCACTCATCCAATCTCTCATTCACTACTCAAACACTTATAAAATCACTGTGTACTACTCTTACAGTCGTCCAATCACACAGGCATTACCCATACACTCATACAATCATGCAGGAATTACCCATAAACTCATGCAAAGACTCAGGCATTACCCATGTACTCTTGCAATCACCCATACATTACCTCTGCACTGATGCAATCTCGCAGTCATTACCCATAAACTTATATAATCATCCAAGCAGTACCCATGCACTTACAAAATCACCCAGCCATTACAAAAGCACTCCTGCAATCACCGAGGCACTATTCATCCACTGATGCAATAACTCAGGCACTACCCATTCACTGCTGTATTCACCCATGCACTACCCATGCACTCCTCCAATCACCAAGCTACTAGCCATACACTTATCCGAACACTCCACCAATACCCAAGCCCTTATAAAATCACCACACACTACCATTGCACTCTTACAATCACCCAGGCTCATCCCATACGCTCATGCAATCATCAAGTCATTACCCATGCACTTATGGAAGCACCTACGTACTACTGATGCACTCATGCAATCACCCATGCACTGTCCATGCACTCTTTCAATCACTCAAGCACTACCCATATAGTAATGCAATCACCCAGGCATTACTAATGCACTTGTGCAATAACCCAGGCATTACCCATGCACTCGTCCAATCATGCAGGCACTACCCATGCACTTATGGAAGCACCTATGTGCTACTGATGCACTCATACAATAACCCAGGCACTACTGATGCACTCATGCAATCACCCAAACACTACCCATACACTCTTCCAATCACCCAAGCACTACCCACATACTAATGCAATCACCCAGACATTACCCATGCACTTATGCAATAACCCAGGCATTACCCATGCACTCGTCCAATCATGCAGGCACTACCCATGCACTCATGCAAGCATCTGCATACTACTGATGCACTCATGCAATAACCCAGGCACTACTGATGCACTCATACCGTCACCCAAGCACTACCCATACACTCTTCCAATCACCCAAGCAGTACCCACATACTAATGCAAACACCCAGGCATTACCCATGCACTCGTCCAATCATGCAGGCACTACCCATGCACTCATACAAGCACTTATGTACTACTGATGCACTCCTGCAATCACCCAGACACTACCTATGCACTCTTTCAATCACTCAAGCACTACGCTTGTACTCACGCAATCACCCAGGCATTACCCATATTCTCATGCAATCACCCATGCACCATGTATGCAATCCTGCAATCACCTACACAGTACCCAAGCACTCATCCAATCACTCTGCCACTACCCAAGCACTTCTCCAGTCATCCAGGCAGTACTCATGCACCCATGTAATTATGCAGATATTATCCATACACTTCATACAGCACATACAAATTTCTCTTTTTTAAACAGAATAGGTGGTTCTAACAAGAAACGTTTTTTTTCTTCTTTTTGTATTTTTTTTGTGATTTTCTAACTTTAAAAAAAAAATTGGGTGTTTTTTTTCAAAACAATACCAAAATAAACAGAATGAACTGTGAATTCTTTCACAACATTTTGCAATTAACAACAGATTGCAAAAACAAAAACAAACAAAATTAACAAAAGTGGTTTCTAACTGCAACCACAATGGCGTCCATGGATCGTTCTCCATGACAGAGAACTTTGTTGCATTTAATACAACATTGTTTAATTCTTGTGAATTCTGGTTTAATGTTTGTTGTCATTGCGGTGGAAGAACCAGATGATGTGCTCGGCCCTCCAAATTGGTCTTGTTGCGCAGGCTGCTTCTCCAAATCACGGCGGTGTTGCTCTCGTGCAAGGGCCCCTGGGTGTATAGTCTGGAGATGCTTGAGCATCGACGATGTGCCACACGAATATTTTTTGGGGATCCATGCGACAGGACACTTTGGCAGATAGTGCATGTAACTTTTTGTGCATTTACCTTTTTTTGGCCTTCAGGGATGGAAAAGAAGGCCCAGACGACACTCTCATATCTTTTTCTTACAGGTTCTTGCTGGTCATCTTCTTCCTCTGCATCAACATGTTGCTGCATGCTGGAAGAAGCCATTTCAATTTGCTGTTTTGAAAAAACACCAAAAAAAATCCAGAAAAAGTAGAGAGAAATCACAAGTGCTGTCTCTCTGCTGATGTTCTGGAAGGAAGAACAAAATTGGGTGGGGTCTTGTAACTTCTAGAATGAAAAAGTTATCAACCAATTAAATTCTTTTTTTAAAAAGGTCACCTGGAGTCGCGCATGGTGCACGCACCCCGCGTGCACCCATTGCGAATTCGAAAAAATATATTTATGAATAATTTATCTTTATTCTAATTACAAAGATATGATTTTTATAAAAAAAAGTAAATAATCTCTTGCTTTAATATACATGTAAAAGTTATATATATATATAGATTTAAAAGTTACAAATTTACGGCGGAGTCGCGCACCCAGCGCGAGCTCTGCAACTCTGTGCATAACGTTATGTGGGGTCGTAATTCGTGCACCCGTCGCTTACGAAGCACGTGTCCTACAAGACTTTACCAATATGGCGGCTTCAATTCGCGCACCGATCGAGACAGGTACACGATGGGTGCACGAATCCAATTTTTTATAAAAAATAAATAAATAAAAATGAATATTTATCTTTTACAAAGTACAAAATAATACATCATTTTTATAACAATTAAAAAAATATGAAAAAATATTTTTGCAACATTATAGTAAGAAAATAGCATTTAAAAACCTTTGAAATTCACTGAAAAACCATAGGTTTCAGGGACGTTATAGTTAGAAATTAGCATTTAAAAACCTTTGAAATTCACAGAAAAAACCATAGGCTTCAGGTACGTTATAGTTAGAAATTAGCATTTAAAACAACCATAGAAATTCACTGAAAAAACCACGGGTTTCAGGGACGTTATAGTTAGTTGGACATTTCACTCATACAAAGCCAGAGAAATTCGGCCGTTATAGTTAGTTGAGCTAACTATAACTCGCGCCCCCGCAATGCACTGCTGATGACGTCACATATTACATCATTCATGACATGGTCAGTGACATCACTGATGACATCACTGATGACATCTCAAATTACATCACTGATGACATCACTGATGACATCATCCACGTGATAATCTGATGCACCTCCTCACACCCTAATATAACCTTTGATACACCCACTCTAAAATACAGACTACCATTTTCGAAACCATAGACACACCAATACCCGTTACTACATACTCACTCACTGATTTCTAGGTCTATACACACATCCACTCATTCACCCATACAGTCACTCAAACATGCAGTCACTCATCAATACAGCACTATCATTTGCACTCATACACCTATACAGACACTCACACACCGCCACTTATCCATAGAGTTACTCACACACCTAGTCAGTCATGCAAACAATCAATCACACTCCCATTTACTCACCTATACAGTTAAACACACACCACTTCACTTATTCATACAGATACTAGCACATACTTACTCTCTTATACAATCACTGATACAAGAACGCACTCAGCAAAACAGCCACTCTCAGAATCATTCACTCACACATATAGTCATTTATATACTCCAACACTCACATATACTGCCTTTCACATATGTAGTTACTCACACATGTACCACTGAGACATCCATTCACTCACCATCACACCCATACACACACTCACCCACCCAAACAGCCCTTCACAGATACACTCTTGAACCCATACAACCAGTGAATCACCCACTCACACATCTATGCACGGAGTCACACCCCCCACCCACCCACACAGGCACTCAGCCACCCATACAGATACACAGACAACCAATTAATAACCCTATAGACAGTCATGTAGCTACTCACAAACCCATGCAGCCGCTTACACACCTTCAGACAAACTGATACAGACATTCACACAGTTTAGTCACTAACCCATGCATCAGTAAGACATATTTAATCACTCACTTATACAGTCAGTCACACACCTACTAAATCATCCATTCAGACACTCATACACTCACTCATTCTGCAATACACCTTGGCATTTATATATATAAAACATATTTAAACTTTACAGAAACACACAGTCACTGGATGATGTCATCAGTGATGTCATTTGAGATGTCATCAGTGATGTCACTGACCATGTCATGAATGATGTAATATGTGATGTAATCAGCAGTCCATTGCGGGGGCGTGAGTTATAGTTAGCTCAACTAACTATAACGGCCGAATTTCTCTGGTTTTGTATGAGTGAAATATCCAACTAACTATAACGGCCCTGAAACCTGTGGCTTTTTCAGTGAATATATATATATATATATATAGAGTGACTCATAAATTATGCAAAAAAGAAGAAGAGAACTCTAGGCAGTTCCCAAGTTTAGGTGGAAGGCAGCATCTGTATAGAGCACCCTCAACACCAGCGACACTCTAGATTTGCTCACCTGAAATGTCTGCTTTTCTATCAAAGTTTTTAAGCATAGGATTAGCACACTGCTATCCACGCCGAGATAGAAAGGGACAAAGTCTTTTGCCATTTTTACAGCAAAGTCTTTAAGCATAGGAATAGCACAGTGCTATCCATGCCGAGCTGTTAAATGACAAAATCCATTTACCACTCCAGGCACAGTATTACAGCTTTGGACTGGCAAAATACCATCCAAGCCAACCTGAAATGACTAAAAGCAACCCCTGACACGTGTTTCGCTGTCATTACAGCTCTTCAGAGAGGTTTAGCTTTGTCTAGACACAAGGGAGCACACAGTATAAGTCAAAAGAATAGCCTTGCAGGCATAGAGTGACGTATAAATTATGCAAAAATGAAGAAGAGAACTCTGGGTAGTTCCCAAGTTTAGGTGGAAGGCAGCTTCTGTATAGAGCACCCTCAACACCAGCGACACTCTGGATTTGCTCACCTCAAATGTCTGCTTTTCTATCAAAGTTTTTAAGCATAGGATTAGCACAGTGCTATCCATGCCGAGATAGAAAGGGACAAAGTCTTTTTCCATTTCTACAGCAAAGTCTTTAAGCATAGGAATAGCACAGTGCTATCTATGCTTAGCTGTTAAATGTCAAAAGCCATTTACCACTCCAGGCACAGTATTACAGCTTTGGACTGGCAAAATACCATCCAAGCCAACCTGAAATTAATAAAAGCAACCCCTGACACGTGTTTCGCTGTCATTACAGCTCTTCAGAGAGGTTTAGGTTTGTCCAGACACAAGGGAGCACCCAGTATAAGTCAAAAGAATACCCTTGCAGGCATAGAGTGACGCATAAATTATGCAAAAAAGAAGAGAACTCTGGGTAGTTCCCAAGTTTAGGTGGAAGGCAGCATCTGTATAGAGCACCCTCAACACCAGCGACACTCTAGATTTGCTCACCTGAAATGTCTGCTTTTCTATCAAAGTTTTTAAGCATAGGATTAGCACACTGCTATCCACGCCGAGATAGAAAGGGACAAAGTCTTTTTCCATTTCTACAGCAAAGTCTTTAAGCATAGGAATAGCACAGTGCTATCTATGCTTAGCTGTTAAAAGACAAAAGCCATTTACCACTCCAGGCACAGTATTACATCTTTGGACTGGCAAAATACCATCCAAGCCAACCTGAAATTAATAAAAGCAACCCCTGACACGTGTTTCGCTGTCATTACAGCTCTTCAGAGAGGTTTAGGTTTGTCCAGACACAAGGGAGCACCCAGTATAAGTCAAAAGAATACCCTTGCAGGCATAGAGTGACGCATAAATTATGCAAAGAAGAAGAGAACTCTAGGCAGTTCCCAAGTTTAGGTGGAAGGCAGCATCTGTATAGAGCACCCTCAACACCAGCGACACTCTAGATTTGCTCACCTGAAATGTCTGCTTTTCTATCAAAGTTTTTAAGCATAGGATTAGCACACTGCTATCCAAGCCGAGATAGAAAGGGACAAAGTCTTTTGCCATTTCTACAGCAAAGTCTTTAAGCATAGGAATAGCACAGTGCTATCCATGCCGAGCTGTTAAATGACAAAATCCATTTACCACTCCAGGCACAGTATTACAGCTTTGGACTGGCAAAATACCATCCAAGCCAACCTGAAATGACTAAAAGCAACCCCTGACACGTGTTTCGCTGTCATTACAGCTCTTCAGAGAGGTTTAGCTTTGTCTAGACACAAGGGAGCACACAGTATAAGTCAAAAGAATAGCCTTGCAGGCATAGAGTGACGTATAAATTATGCAAAAATGAAGAAGAGAACTCTGGGTAGTTCCCAAGTTTAGGTGGAAGGCAGCTTCTGTATAGAGCACCCTCAACACCAGCGACACTCTGGATTTGCTCACCTCAAATGTCTGCTTTTCTATCAAAGTTTTTAAGCATAGGATTAGCACAGTGCTATCCATGCCGAGATAGAAAGGGACAAAGTCTTTTTCCATTTCTACAGCAAAGTCTTTAAGCATAGGAATAGCACAGTGCTATCTATGCTTAGCTGTTAAATGACAAAAGCCATTTACCACTCCAGGCACAGTATTACAGCTTTGGACTGGCAAAATACCATCCAAGCCAACCTGAAATTAATAAAAGCAACCCTGACACGTGTTTCGCTGTCATTACAGCTCTTCAGAGAGGTTTAGGTTTGTCCAGACACAAGGGAGCACCCAGTATAAGTCAAAGAATACCCTTGCAGGCATAGAGTGACGCATAAATTATGCAAAAAAGAAGAGAACTCTGGGTAGTTCCCAAGTTTAGCTGGAAGGCAGCTTCTGTATAGAGCACCCTCAACACCAGCGACACTCTAGAGTTGCTCACCTCAAATGTCTGCTTTCCTATCAAAGTTTTTAAGCATAGGATTAGCACAGTGCTATCCACGCTGAGATAGAAAGGGACAAAGTCTTTTGCCATTTCTACAAAATAGTATTTTGCCAGTCCAAAGCTGTAATACTGTGCCTGGAGTGGTAAATGGCTTTTGTCATGTAACAGCTCGGCATGGATAGCACTGTGCTATTGAGGTGAGTAAATCTAGAGTGTCGCTGGTGTTGAGGGTGCTCTATACAGAAGCTGCATTTTGCCTAAACTTGGGAACTACCCAGAGTTCTCTTCTTCTTTTTTGCATAATTTATGCATCACTCTATGCCTGCAAGGGTATTCTTTTGACTTATACTGGGTGCTCCCTTGTGTCTGGACAAATCTAAACCTCTCTGAAGAGCTGTAATGACTGCGAAACACATGTCAGGGGTTGCTGTTATTCATTTCAGGTTGGCTTGGATGGTATTTTGCCAGTCCAAAGCTGTAATACTGTGCCTGGAGTGGTAAATGGCTTTTGTCGTTTAACAGCTCGGCATGGATAGCACTCTGCTATTACTTTGCTTAAAGACTTTGCTGTATAAATGGCAAAAGACTTTGCCCCTTTCTATCTCGGCGTGGATAGCACTGTGTAAATCCTATGCTTAAAAACTTTGATAGAAAAGCAGACATTTGAGGTGAGCAAATCTAGAGTGCCGCTGGTGTTGAGGGTGCTCTATACCGAAGCTGCCTTCCACCTAAACTTGGGAACTACCTAGAGTTCTCTTCTTCTTTTTTGTGTATATATATATATTCACTGAAAAAACCATAGGTTTTAGGGACAGTTATAGTTAGTTGGACATTGCACTCGTACAAAACCCGTGAAATTCCCCTGTTATAGTTAGTTCAGCTAACTATAACTCGCGCCCCCGCAATGCACTGCTGATGACGTCACATATTACATCACTCATGACATGGTCAGTGACATCACTGATGACATCACTGATGACATCTCAAATGACATCACTGATGACATCACTGATGACATCATCCAGTGACTGTGTGTTTCTGTAAAGATTAAATATGTTTAATATATATAGGGAAAGGCGTATTGAAGAATGAGTGGGTGTATAAGTGTCTGAATGGATGATTTAGTACGTGAGTGACTGACTCTACAAGTGAGTGATTAAACGTATCTTACTGAATGCATGGGTTAGTGACTAAACTGTGTGAATGTCTGTATCCGTCTGTTTGTTGGTGTGTAAGTGGATGCATGGATTTGCGAATAGCTACATGAGTGTCTATATGGGTTATTGATTGGTTCTCTGAGTATCTGTATGGCTGCCTGAGTGTTTGTGTGGGTGGGGTGTGTGTGACTCTATACATAGATGTGTGAGTGGGTGATTCACTGGGTGCATGATTTCAAGAGTGCATCTGTGATGGACTGCTTGGGTGGGTGAGTGTGTGTATGGGTGTGTTAGTGAGTGAATGTATATCTCAGTGGTACATGTGCAAGTAACTACATATGTAAAAGGCAGTATATATGTGTGTTAGAGTATTTAAATGGCTATAAGTGAGAGTGTGTTATTGTGAGAGTGGCTGTATGGATGCGTGTGTGCTTGTATCAGTTATTGTATAAGAGCGTAAGAATGTGCTAGTATTTGTATGAGTAAGTGAGCTGGTGTGTGTATAACTGTATAGGTGAGTAAATGGGTGTGTGATTAATTTTTTGCATGACTGACTAGGTGTGTGAGTACCTCTATGGATGAGTGGCGGTGTGTGAGTGTTTATATAGGTGTATGAGTGCATATGATAGTCCTGTACTGAGTGACTGTAAGTATGAGTGACTGTACAGGTGAGTGAGTGGATGTGTGTGTAGACCTAAGAATCAGTGAGTGGGTATGTAGTTTTTGGTGTTGGAGTGTCTATGGTTTTGAGAATGGCAGTCTGTAATTTAGAGTGGGTGTATCAAAAGTTATATTAGGGTGTGAGAAGATGCATGAAATTATCACATGGATGATGTCATCAGTGATGTCATTTGAGATGTCATCAGTGATGTCATCAGTGATGTCACTGACCATGTCATGAGTGATGTAATATGTGACGTCATCAGCAGTGCATTGCGGGCGCGAGTTATAGTTAGCTGAACTAACTATAACAGGGGAATTTCACGGGTTTTGTACGAGTGCAATGTCCAACTAACTATAACTGTCCCTAAAACCTATGGTTTTTTCAGTGAATTTCAAAGGTTTTTTAAATGCTAATTTCTAACTATAACGTGTCTGAAACCTATGGTTTTTTCAGTGAATTTCAAAGGTTTTTAAATGCTAATTTCTAACTATAACGTGCCTGAAACCTATGGTTTTTTCAGTGAATTTCAAAGGTTTTTTAAATGCTAATTTCTAACTATAACGTGCCTGAAACCTATGGTTTTTTCAGTGAATTTCAAAGGTTTTTAAATGCTAATTTCTAACTATAACGTGCCTGAAACCTATGATTTTTAAGTGAATTTCAAAGGTTTTTTAAATGCTAGTTTCTAACTATGCCAACAGAGGTAGGACATGTGAAGAAAGAAGAAAAAACGCACAGAAAGAAGCAAAAGATGTGCAGAAAGAACCAACAGAGGAGCAGAAAGAGGCCTTGTTGCAAAATCATCCTGTGCCCACAACTTTTTCAGACGGGTACTGGTGGTAACTGACTCTGACTAACCAGAGCCAGTGCGGCGTTTGCACAGTGGTGAAGGGAGGGGGGCCTGAGGTGACATGTGTGCAAACGCGCTCCATGGCGCGTTTTAAGTTGCGGGATTAAGTCCCCTTGAATCCTGAGGGTCCCTGGGGCCCAACTAGCCCCCAGGTACCTACAGTTAGGACAACAGAGCTGAGTTGCAGAGAGGCGTTCCGAGGCCACGCACCTTTTTCACCTCTCTGCAACGCAACTCTGTTGTGCTTACTGAAGGTACCTGGTGGGCTAGTTGGCCCCAGGATTCAAAGGGAATTAACTCCCCAACTTAAAACGCACCACAGGGCGTGTTTGCGCACATGTCACCTGAGGCCCCGCCCCCTCCCTTCACCACTGTGCAAACGCGCCAAGTGGCGCGTTTTAAGTTGGAGGATTAGGTCACCTTGAATCCTGAGAGTCCCTGGGGCCCAACCATCCCACCAGGTACTTCCAGTAAGCACCACAGGCCTGCGTTGCAACGCCTGTAACAAATTGTGCAGTTGTGTTTAGGTAGTGAAGAGGGTCGTGCTGGGGGTAGTGTTTTAGGGTTTAGGGTAGTGCAGTGGTGTTTGTGTAGTGTAGGGGGTCATGCTGGGGTTAGATTTAGGGTTTAGGGTAGTGCAGTGGTGTTTGTGTAGTGTAGGGGGTCATGCTGGGGGTAGATTTAGGGTTTAGGGTAGTGCAGTGGTGTTTGTGTAGTGTAGGGGGTCATGCTGGGGGTAGATTTAGGGTTTAGGGTAGTGCAGTGGTGTTTGTGTAGTGTAGGGAGTCGTCCTGGGGGAGTGTTTTAGGGTTTAGGGTAGTACAGTGGTGTTTGGGTAGTGTAGGGGGTCGTGCTGGGGTTAGTGTTTTAGGGTTTAGGGTAGTGCAGTGGTGTTTGGGTAGTGTAGAGGGTCGTGCTGGGGGAGTGTTTTAGGGTTTAGGGCAGTGCAGTGGTGTTCGGGTAGTGTAGGGGGTCATGCTGGGGGGAGTGTTTTAGGGTTTAGGGCAGTGCAGTCGTGTTCGGGTAGTGTAGGGGTCGTGCTGCGGGAGTATTTTAGGGTTTAGGGTAGTGCAGTGGTGTTCGGGTAGTGTAGGGGGTCATGCTGGGGGTAGTGTTCTAGGGTTTAGGGCAGTGCAGTGGTGTTCGGGCAGTGTAGGGGGTCGTGCTGGGGGTGGTGTTTTAGGGTTTAGGGTAGTGCAGTGGTGTTCGGGCAGTGTAGGGGGTCGTGCTGGGGGTGGTGTTTCAGGGTTTAGGGCAGTGCAGTGGTGTTCAGGCAGTGTAGGGGGTCGTGCAGGGGTGGTGTTTCAGGGTTTAGGGCAGTGCAGTGGTGTTCGGGCAGTGTAGGGGGTCGTGCAGGGGTGGTGTTTTAGGGTTTAGGGCAGTGGTGTTCGGGCAGTGTAGGGGGTCATGCTGGGGGTGGTGTTTCAGGGTTTGGGGCAGTGCAGTGGTGTTCGAGCAGTAAAGGGGGTCATGCTGGGGGTGGTGTTTCAGGGTTTAGGGCAGTGCAGTGGTGTTCGGGCAGTGTAGGGGGTGGTGCAGGGGTGGTCTTTCAGGGTTTAGGGCAGTGCAGTGGTGTTCGGGCAGTGTAGGGGGTCGTGCAGGGGTGGTGTTTCAGGGTTTAGGGCAGTGCAGTGGTGTTCGGGCAGTGTAGGGGAGGTGCAGGGGGTGGTGTTTCAGGGTTTAGGGCAGTACAGTGGTGTTCGGGCATTGTAGGGGTGGTGCTGGGGCTGGTGTTTCAGGGTTTAGGGCAGTGCAGTGGTGTTCGGGCAGTGTAGGGGGTGGTGCTGGGGCTGGTGTTTCAGGGTTTAGGGCAGTGCAGTGGTGTTCGGGCAGTGTAGGGGGTCGTGCTGGGGCTGGTGTTTCAGGGTTTAGGGCAGTGCAGTGGTGTTCGGGCAGTGTAGGGGGTCTTGCTGGGGCTGGTGTTTCAGAGTCTAGGGCAATGCAGTGGTGTTCGGGCAGTGTAGGGGGTCTTGCTGGGGCTGGTGTTTCAGGGTTTAGGGCAGTGCAGTGGTGTTCGGGCAGTGTAGGGGGTCGTGCTGGGGCTGGTGTTTCAAGGTTTAGGGCAGTGCAGTGGTGTTCGGGCAGTGTAGGGGGTCGTGCTGGGGCTGGTGTTTCAGGGTTTAGGGCAGAGCAATGGTGCTCAGGCAGTGTAGGGGGTTGTGCTGGGGGTGATGTTTCAGGGTTTAGGGCAGTGCAGTGGTGTTCGGGCAGTGTAGGGGGTCGTGAAGGGGGTGGTGTTTCAGGGTTTAGGGCAGTGCAGTGGTGTTCGGGCAGTGTAGGGGGTCGTGCTGGGGGTAGTGTTTTAGGGTTTAGGGTAGTGCAGTGGTGCTTGTGTAGTGTAGGGGGTCGTGCTGGGGGTAGTGTTTTAGGGTTTAGGGTAGTGCAGTGGTGTTTGTGTAGTGTAGGGGTCATGTTTTAGGGTAGTGCAGTGGTGTTTGGGTAGTGTAGGGGGTCATGCTGGGGGTAGTGTTTTAGGATTTAGGTTAGTGCAGTGGTGTTTGGGTAGTGTAGAGGGTCGTGCTGGGGGTAGTGTTTTAGGGTTTAGGGTAGTGCAGTGGTGCTTGTGTAGTGTAGGGGGTCGTGCTGGGGGTAGTGTTTTAGGGTTTAGGGTAGTGCAGTGGTGTTTGTGTAGTGTAGGGGGTCATGTTTTAGGGTAGTGCAGTGGTGTTTGGGTAGTGTAGGGGTCATGCTGGGGGTAGTGTTTTAGGATTTAGGTTAGTGCAGTGGTGTTTGGGTAGTGTAGGGGGTCGTGCTGGGGGTAGTGTTTTAGGGTTTAGGGTAGTGCAGTGGTGTTTGTGTAGTGTAGGGGGTCGTGCTGGGGGTAGTGTTTTAGGGTTTAGGGTAGTGCAGTGGTGCTTGTGTAGTGTAGGGGGTCGTGCTGGGGGTAGTGTTTTAGGGTTTAGGGTAGTGCAGTGGTGTTTGTGTAGTGTAGGGGGTCATGTTTTAGGGTAGTGCAGTGGTGTTTGGGTAGTGTAGGGGGTCGTGCTGGTGGTAGTGTTTTAGGATTTAGGTTAGTGCAGTGGTGTTTGGGTAGTGTAGGGGGTCGTGCTGGGGGTAGTGTTTTAGGGTTTAGGATAGTGCAGTGGTGCTTGTGTAGTGTAGGGGTCGTGCTGGGGGTAGTGTTTTAGGGTTTAAGGTAGTGCAGTGGTGTTTTTGTAGTGTAGGGGGGTCATGTTTTAAGATGCAATGCTCCAATACCTGACCAGTCTGCACTACATAAAACTGCAAAAAACTAAAAATAAAAAGTGTTTTGCACACTTTTGTCATTGGGCTATATGTGGGCTACATCTGGGTAATATTTGTGCTACATTTGGGCTCTTTTTTCACTGGTGGCCATCTTGGAAGACTTCTTTGTTATGAAGTTTCCTAATTTCTTCATTTACTGCAGTCTCCTCAGTAGGAAATGCTTTCAGTTTTTACTTTGATTCCATCAAGAAGGCATTCAGATGTGTCTCACATCTGCCATAAATTCAGAATGTTAGCACTCTAGTTGCTCATTAGATCACTGGAGTACAGCTACTGCTCACCAGGGAGTTAACTGGTAGTCTGCTGCTGGTATTGAAAGTGATTGTTTCAGTCTGCATGTCAGAATTTTCTAATGAAATAGAAGAGGATTTGAGATCTCACTTAAAACATGCCCTAATTTTTCTTTCTGCAGCACTAACCATAATTTCTATTTAAAAAAGAACCCCTCATTTTGTTCCTTTTTAAATTAAATGTTTTAAGTGTTACCGGTTTATTCCAATCAAGATGGCTTCAGGTGTGCCATACTTTTGTCATAAGTAAGGCTGTTAGCGCTCTAGTTGTTCTTTAGAACACTCTGGGAAGCTGCAGTAGAACACAAAGGCATCAACTGGCAGGCTGCTCCTGTTGAAATATAACAGGAAGATATTTGAGATCACACTTGAAACATGTACTAATTTTTCTTTCTACAGCACTAACCATAATTTCTATGACAAAATGAACCCCATCATTTTGTTCCTTTTAAATTAAATGTTTTAAGTGTTACCAGTTTATTCCAATCAAGATGGCTTCAGGTGTGCCATACTTTTGTCATAAGTAAGGCTGTTAGCACTCTAGTTGTTCTTTAGAACACTCTGGGAAGCTGCAGTAGAACACAAAGGAATCAACTGACAGTCTCTGCCCTTGTTGGATGTACATGTTTTACTGAGAATGTCAGACTTCATTCTCACATGAGTGAGAAAGATAATGTGAATTTACAGAAAATATGCTCTCATTTTAGCTTCTGGAGCACCTTCCAAACCTCCATGGGATAAGGATGAGAAAATAGTGTTCTCTCAAACATGATTCATGATATCCCAGCAGAAGGTTTTTCACATGGTAAAATCACCTTGGAATACACCACAATTCCTAAAATTAGTATGGTACCGTCAACAAATAAATTCTAATGTAACTAAAGCCTGTTATCACCCTTTATAGTTCTCCTTTTGGTGACCCTCAAAATCTTCTATTCACTACAATGCATTTCAATGAGGTACTATCATTTATATTGGTCCCAAGATGGCTGCCAGAAATTCCAGGATGAAGTGCTGACAGCCAATCAGATCTCACGATGACATGTGTGGTTAGGCTCCGCCCAGATATATATGTGACTTTACTTTTGATTTTCTCAGGAACTACTGAACGGATTTACACCATTTAAGCAAAAGGCACGACACTGAACCAAGGGCTACCTCTTTGCCAAATTTGGTGTAATTCCGTTCAGCAGTTCGGGCTGTAGCTGCGACTAAAGGTTCCTATGGAAAAATGAATGGGAAAACACGTTTTGGGACCCCCTTTTTCTCGGCCCCGCTTGACGTATCACCCCGAGACTTTCAGGATAGGAGCGGACCGGAGCGCCCCAACAAGTTGGAAACTTTCGCGAAGATTCGTTAACCGGCGCCAACGTTATTTCAAATAGAATGTCGCGGATTTCCTATGGATAATAGGTTTTAACTATAACTATCTACTGGCGACCGCCAGTAGATAATATATATATATATATTGAAATAACTCTTGCGTCGGTTGACGAATCTTCGCGAAATTTTCAAACTTTATGGCCCGCTCCGGTCCGCTCCTACCCTGAAAGTCTCAGGGTGATTCGTAAAGCGGGGCCGAGAAAAAGGGGGGTCCCAAAACGTGTTTTCCCCATTCATTTTCCCATAGGAAACTTTAGACACGGCTACAGCCCGAACTGCTGAACGGAATTACACCAAATTTGGCAAAGAGGTAGTTCTTGGTTCAGAAAGAACCCTTTTGTTAAATGGTGTAAATCCGTTCAGTAGTTGAGGAGAAATTAAAAAATAAGAGTCAAAAAATCAATTTCCCATAGGAAACTTTATGCAAGGCTACAGCCCGAACTGCTGAACGGAATTACACCAAATTTGGCAAAGAGGTAGTTCTTGGTTCAAAAAGAACCCTTTTTGTTAAATGGTGTAAATCCGTTCAGAAGTTGCTGAGAAAATCAAAAGTAAAAACACATATATATCTGGGCGGAGCCTAACCACACATGTCATCGTGAGATCTGATTGGCTGTCAGCACTTCATCCTGGAATTGCTGGCAGCCATCTTGGGACCAATATAAATGATAGTACCATTGAAATGCATTGTAGTGAATCGAAGATTTTGAGGGTTACCAAAAGGAGAACTATAAAGGGTGATAACAGACTTTAGTTACATTAGAATTCATTTGTTGATGGTACCATACTAATTTCAGGAATTGTGGTGTGTTCTAAGGTGATTTTACCCTGTGAAAAACCTTCTGCTGGGATATCATGAATCATGTTTGAGAAAAAACTATTTTCACATGCTTGTACCATACAGTTTTGGAAGGTGCCCCAGAAGCTAAAATGAGAGCATATTTTCTGTAAATTCACATTATCTTTCTCAGTCATGTGAGAATGAAGTCTGACATTCTCAGTAAAACATGTACATCCAACAAGGGCAGAGACTGTCAGTTGATTCCTTTGTGTTCTACTGCAGCTTCCCAGAGTGTTCTAAAGAACAACTAGAGTGCTAACAGCCTTACTTATGACAAAAGTATGGCACACCTGAAGCCATCTTGATTGGAATAAACTGGTAACACTTAAAACATTTAATTTAAAAAGGAACAAAATGACGGGGTTCATCTTGTCATAGAAATTATGGTTAGTGCTCTGGAAAGAAAAATTAGGACATGTTTCAAGTGTGATCTCAAATATCTTCCTGTTATATTTCAACAGGAGCAGCCTGTCAGTTGATGCCTTTGTGTTCTACTGCAGCTTCCCAGAGTGTTCTAAAGAACAACTAGAATGCTAACAGTCTTACTTATGACAAAAGTATGGCACACCTGAAGCCATCTTGATTGGAATAAACTGGTAACACTTAAAACATTTAATTTAAAAAGGAACAAAATGAGGGGGTTCATTTTGCCATAGAAATTATGGTTAGTGCTGTAGAAAGAAAAATTAGGACATGTTTTAAGTGAGATCTCAAATATCTTCCTGTTATATTTCAACAGGAGCAGCCTGTCAGTTGATGCCTTTGTGTTCTACTGCAGCTTCCCAGAGTGTTCTAAAGAACAACTAGAGTGCTAACAGCCTTACTTATGACAAAAGTATGGCACACCTGAAGCCATCTTGATTGGAATAAACTGGTAACACTTCAAACATTTAATTTAAAAAGGAACAAAATGAGGGGGTTCATTTTGCCATAGCAATTATGGTTAGTGCTGCAAAAAGAAAATTTAGTGCATGTTTTAAGTGAGATCTCAAATCCTCTTCTATTTCATTAGAAAATTCTGACATGCAGACTGAAACAATCACTTTCAATACCAGCAGTAGACTTCCAGTTAACTCCTTGGTGAGCAGTAGCTTTACTACAGTGATCTAATGAACAACTAGAGTAATAACATTCTGAATTTATGGCAAATGTGTGACACATCTGAATGCCTTCTTGATGGAATCAAAGTAAAAAACTGAAAGCATTTCCTACTGAGGAGACTGCAGTAAATGAGGAAATTAGGAAACTTCATAACAAAGAAGTCTTCCAAGATGGCCACCAGTGAAAAAAGAGCCCAAATGTAGCACAAATATTACTGAGATGTAGCCCACATATAGCCCAATGACAAAAGTGTGCAAAACACTTTTTATTTTTAGTTTTTTTGCAGTTTTATGTAGTGCAGACTGGTCAGGTATTGGAGCGTTGCATCTTAAAACATGACCCCCTACACTACAAAAACACCACTGCACTACCCTAAACCCTAAAACACTACCCCAGCACGACCCCCTACACTACACAAGCACCACTGCACTATCCTAAACCCTAAAACACTACCCCCAGCATAACCCCCTACACTACACAAACACCACTGCACTACCCTAAACCCTAAAACACTACCCCAACACCACTGCACTAACCTAAATCCTAAAACACTACCCCCAGCACGACCCCCTACACTACACAAGCACCACTGCACTATCCTAAACCCTAAAACACTACCCCCAGCATGACCCCCTACACTACACAAACACCACTGCACTACCCTAAACCCTAAAACACTACCCAAACACCACTGCACTACCCTAAAACATGACCCCTACACTACACAAACACCACTGCACTACCCTAAACCCTAAAACACTACCCCCAGCACGACCCCTACACTACACAAACACCACTGCACTGCCCTAAACCCTAAAACACTCCCCCCAGCACGACCCCCTACACTACCTGAACACCACTGCACTGCCCTAAACCCTAAAACACTCCCCCAGCACGACCCCCTACACTACCCAAACACCACTGCACTAAACCCTAAAACACTACCCCCGCATGACCCCCTACACTACCCAAACACCAATGCACTACCCTAATCCCTAAAACACTACCCCCGCATGACCCCTACACTACCCTAAACCCTAAAACACTACCCCCGCACGACTCCCTACACTACCCAAAGACCACTGCACTACCCTAAACCCTAAAACATGACCTCCTACACTACACAAACACCACTGCACTACCCTAAACCCTAAAACACTACCCCTACACTACACAAACACCACTGCACTACCCTAAACCCTAAAACACTACCCCCAGCAGTACCCCTACACTACCCAAACACCACTGCACTAACCTAAACCCTAAAACACTACCCCCAGCAGTACCCCCTACACTACCCAAACACCACTGCACTACCCTAAATCACTACCCCCAGCACGACACCCTACACTACCCAAACACCACTGCACTACCCTAAACCCTAAAACACTACCCCCAGCACGACCCCCTACACTACCCAAACACCACTGCACTACCCTAAACCCTAAAACACTCCCCCAGCACGACTCCCTACACTACCCAAACACCACTGCACTACCCTAAACCCTAAATCTACCCCCAGCATGACCCCCTACACTACACAAACACCACTGCACTACCCTAAACCCTAAAACACTACCCCCAGCACGACCCTCTTCACTACCTAAACACAACTGCACAATTTGTTACAGGTTTTGCAACGCAGGCCTGTGGTGCTTACTGGAAGTACCTAGTGGGCTAGTTGGGCCCCAGGGACCCTCAGGATTCAAGGTGACCTAATCCCCCAACTTAAAACGCACCACGGGCGCGTTTGCACAGTGGTGAAGGGAGGGGGCGGGGCCTCAGGTGACATGTGCGCAAACACACCCTGTGGTGCGTTTTAAGTTGGGGAATTAATTCCCTTTGAATCCTGAGGGACCCTGGGGGCCAACTAGCCCACCAGGTACCTTCAGTAAGCACAACAGAGTTGCGTTGCAGAGAGGTGAAAAAAGGTGCGTGGCCTCGGAACGCCTCTCTGCAACTCAGCTCTGTGGTCCTAACTGTAGGTACCTGGGGGCTAGTTGGGCCCCAGGGACCCTCAGAATTCAAGGGGACTTAGTCCCGCAACTTAAAACGCGCCACGGGGTGCGTTTGCACACATGTCACCTCAGGCCGCCCCTCCCTTCACCACTGTGCAAACGCGCCCTGTAGCGCGTTTTAAGAGGTAGTTTTAATCCCCTGCCCTATTATGTACTAGGGACTTGCAGAGGAGGTCATGCTAATCACAGGGGTACCCCAACGCATAGTGTTCCCTAGTGTATGTAGGTGTTTTCACTGTATTCTAAGTGTCTTTTAGCATAGCACTGGCTCTGGTTAGTCAGAGTCAGTTACCACCAGTACCCGTCTGAAAAAGTTGTGGGCACAGGATGATTTTGCAACAAGGCCTCTTTCTGCTCCTCTGTTGGTTCTTTCTGCACATCTTTTGCTTCTTTCTGTGCGTTTTTTCTTCTTTCTTCACATGTCCTACCTCTGTAGGCATAGTTAGAAACTAGCATTTAAAAAAACCTTTGAAATTCACTTAAAAAATCATAGGTTTCAGGCATGTTATAGTTAGAAATTAGCATTTAAAAACCTTTGAAATTCACTGAAAAAACCATAGGTTTCAGACACGTTATAGTTAGAAATTAGCATTTAAAAAACCTTTGAAATTCACTGAAAAAACCATAGGTTTTAGGGACAGTTATAGTTAGTTGGACATTTCACTCGTACAAAACCATAGAAATTCCCCCGTTATAGTTAGTTCAGCTAACTATAACTCGCGCCCCCGCAATGCACTGCTGATGACGTCACATATTACATCACTCATGACATGGTCAGTGACATCACTGATGACATCCCTGATGACATCTCAAATGACATCACTGATGACATCATCCATGTGATAATTTCATGCATCTTCTCACACCCTAATATAACTTTTGATACACCCACTCTAAATTACAGACTGCCATTCTCAAAACCATAGACACTCCAACACCAAAAACTACATACCCACTCACTGATTCTTAGGTCTACACACACATCCACTCACTCACCCGTACAGTCACTCATACTTAGTCACTCAGTACAGGACTATCATATGCACTCATACACCTATATAAACACTCACACACCGCCACTCATCCATAGAGGTACTCACACACCTAGTCAGTCATGCAAAAACTTAATCACACACCCATTTACTCACCTATACAGTTATACACACACCAGCTCACTTACTCATACAAATACTAGCACATTCTTACGCTCTTATACAATCACTGATACAAGTACACACTCATCCATACAGCCACTCTCACAATCACACACTCTCACTTATAGCCATTTATATACTCCAACACACATATATACTGCCTTTCACATATGTAGTTACTCACACATGTACCACTGAGATATACATTCAATCACTAACACACCCATACACACACTCACCCACCCATACAGTCCATCACAGATGCACTCTTGATACCATGCACCCAGTGAATCACCAACTCACACATCTATGCACAGAGTCACACACACCCCACCAACACAAACACTCAGGCACCCATACAGATACTCAGACAATCAATCAATAACCCATGTAGACACTCATGTAGCTATTCAGAAAGCCATGCAGCCGCTTACAAACCAACAGACAGACGGATACAGACATTCACACAGTTTAGTCACTAACCCATGCATTCAGTAAGATACATTTAATCACTCACTTGTAGAGTCAGTCACTCACGTACTAAATCATCCATTCAGACACTTATACACCCACTCATTCTTCAATACACCTTTCCCTATATATATTAAACATATTTAAACTTTACAGAAACACACAGTCACTGGATGATGTCATCAGTGATGTCATCAGTGATGTCATTTGAGATGTCATCAGTGATGTCATCAGTGATGTCACTGACCATGTCATGAGTGATGTAATATGTGACGTCATCAGCAGTGCATTGCGGGGGCGCGAGTTATAGTTAGCTGAACTAACTATAACGGGGGAATTTCTATGGTTTTGTACGAGTGAAATGTCCAACTAACTATAACTGTCCCTAAAACCTATGGTTTTTTCAGTGAATATATATATCGTGCTGGGGGTGGTGTTTCAGGGTTTAGGTCAGTGGTGTTCGGGCAGTGTAGGGGGTCTTGCTGGGGGTGATGTTTCAGGGTTTAGGGCAGTGCAGTGGTGTTCGGGCAGTGTAGGGGGTCTTGCTGGGGGTAGTGTTTCAGGGTTTAGGGCAGTGCAGTGGTGTTCGGGCAGTGTAGGGGTCATGCTGGGGGTGGTGTTTCAGGGTTTAGGGCAGTGCAGTGGTATTCGGGCAGTGTAGGGGGTCGTGAAGGGGGTGGTGTTTCAGGGTTTAGGGCAGTGCAGTGGTGTTCGGGCAGTGTAGGGGGTCATGCTAGGGGTGGTGTTTCAGGGTTTAGGGCAGTGCAGTGGTGTTCGGGCAGTGTAGGGGGTCATGCAGGGGCTGGTGTTTCAGGGTTTAGGGCAGTGCAGTGGTGTTTGGGCAGTGTAGGGGGTCGTGCTGGGGGTAGTGTTTTAGGGTTTAGGGTAGTGCAGTGGTGCTTGTGTAGTGTAGGGGTCGTGCTGGGGGTAGTGTTTTAGGGTTTAGGGTAGTGCAGTGGTGTTTGTGTAGTGTAGTGGGTCATGTTTTAGGGTAGTGCAGTGGTGTTTGGGTAGTGTAGGGGTCGTGCTGGTGGTAGTGTTTTAGGATTTAGGTTAGTGCAGTGGTGTTTGGGTAGTGTAGGGGGTCGTGCTGGGGGTAGTGTTTTAGGGTTTAGGATAGTGCAGTGGTGCTTGTGTAGTGTAGGGGGTCATGCTGGGGGTAGTGTTTTAGGGTTTAAGGTAGTGCAGTGGTGTTTTTGTAGTGTAGGGGGTCATGTTTTAAGATGCAATGCTCCAATACCTGACCAGTCTGCACTACATAAAACTGCAAAAACTAAAAATAAAAAGTGTTTTGCACACTTTTGTCATTGGGCTATATGTGGGCTACATCTGGGTAATATTTGTGCTACATTTGGGCTCTTTTTTCACTGGTGGCCATCTTGGAAGACTTCTTTGTAATGAAGTTTCCTAATTTCTTCAATTACTGCAGTCTTCTCAGTAGGAAATGCTTTCAGTTTTTTACTTTGATTCCATCAAGAAGGCATTCAGATGTGTCTCACATCTGCCATAAATTCAGAATGTTAGCACTCTAGTTGCTCATTAGATCACTGGAGTAAAGCTACTGCTCACCAGGGAGTTAACTGGTAGTCTGCTGCTGGTATTGAAAGTGATTGTTTCAGTCTGCATGTCAGAATTTTCTAATGAAATAGAAGAGGATATGAGATCTCACTTAAAACATGCCCTAATTTTTCTTTCTGCAGCACTAACCATAATTTCTATTTCAAAAAGAACCCCTCATTTTGTTCCTTTTTAAATTAAATGTTTTAAGTGTTACCGGTTTATTCCAATCAAGATGGCTTCAGGTGTGCCATACTTTTGTCATAAGTAAGGCTGTTAGCGCTCTAGTTGTTCTTTAGAACACTCTGGGAAGCTGCAGTAGAACACAAAGGCATCAACTGGCAGGCTGCTCCTGTTGAAATATAACAGGAAGATATTTGAGATCACACTTGAAATATGTCCTAATTTTTCTTTCTACAGCACTAACCATAATTTCTATGACAAAATGAACCCCCTCATTTTGTTCCTTTTTAAATTAAATGTTTTAAGTGTTACCACTTTATTCCAATCAAGATGGCTTCAGGTGTGCCATACTTTTGTCATAAGTAAGGCTGTTAGCACTCTAGTTGTTCTTTAGAACACTCTGGGAAGCTGCAGTAGAACACAAAGGCATCAACTTTGTTCAGTAGTAATCAGTAGTGTGAATTGGCCTTTTTACATGTGCCACTAGAGTGGGGCCTACTGGCCCACTCATGTAAGGTTCTATTACTGTATACTTGGCCTGCATGGATTGTGTGTCACGCTGGATAGTGTGTGATACTTGCATGTACATGCTGGGATGCATTTGTGTGTCTGTGCATAATTATGCGTGAACACTGAGCTGAAAGGACCGTCAACTAGATTACCGTTTTTAGGTCGAGCCTAGAGTACATTCTTCACTTGGCTGTTATAGAGCAGCATGTTCAGTTCTGTGCTTTGCCTTTTGATCTGGGGATGTCTCCCAGGTCTTATCAAAGGTACTTCCTCCAGTTGCATATCGTACAGACTGGCTCCTATCTGCTCCTTCTTTTCAAAAGATTTAAGAAGATGTCCAGCTGGTTATCAGGATTCTGCAAGACCTGGAGTTTGTCATCAACTTCCCTAAGTCACATCTCCAGCCGACTCAAGACAAACTGTTCATTTCAACACAGTTCTGGATCGAGTTTTCCTTCCTGGTCAGAGAATGACTTCTATTTAGAATGCTGTCAGTCACCTTATCCAACAGTCCACTCTTTCAGCAAAAGTATTGTTCAGGGTGCAGGGTCTTATGGCCGCTGCCATAGTGGTTGTTCCATTAGCAATGCTCCCTCTCAAGCCGCTAGTAATTCATGTTCTTCATCATCGGTGTCCAAGTTCTCAGAATTACGAACTAATAATTCCAGTCATGTCCGAATTACGAACATAAAATTCCAGTCATGTCTAAAGTCAAGCAGGAATTGGCTAGGTGGCTAATGAAGAGCAAAAAGGCATCCCACTGCACTACCCTTCCCCTATTTATCTCACAACAGATGCCAGTCCATGGAGCTTGGGGGCTGTTTTGAAGAATCAAGAAAGGAAGAGGCCATGGCCCAGTTGGCAAGCAAGTCAGTCCTCAAACTGGAGAGGATTAACAATGGTGTTGCATGCATTATAAACATTTGCTACCCAGTTAGATTATATGAAATGGTGGTACTAATTACAACTAAGTAACAACTAAGTAGCACTGTGCTATCTGAATCAACAGCATGGTACAAAGAGGGAGAAGCTGAATCTGATAGCCTGTCACATTTTTACCTAGGCAGATGATCATCATCTAGATCTAAGAGCAATCTATATCTAGGGGACTCTGAACTTCAGGGCAGACAGCCTCAGTAAGAAGATGCCATTCTCAGTGACATACCATCTTTCATCCAGAGAGTTCAATCATATATGTTCCATCTTTGGGACTCATTGGTTGGATCGGTTTGCGTTGCAACACAATGCAATGTTTCCACACTTCTGCTCAGGGACATGGTCTCTCCAAGCATGGGTGTTTGATGAACTCTTAGTGCCTTGGCACCTGGTTATCTTATATGTCTTCCTTCTGATTCCCCTCCTCCCGAAGGTGTTTCAGAAGATTTAGGAGGAGAGGAGTAGGGTGATTCTCATTGCACCTTTTTGGCCACGCCACTCTTTGTTCCCATTTCTTTATGGCTCTGACCAAATAAGATTATATACATCTCTCCCTTCACCCATCTTCTCTCCAATTCCCAGTTTGTCTGGCTGTTCAAGTCTAACACTTCAAGGTGACGACTTGGAAAGTGAAAGGGTAGGTCTGGAGCAATTGGGATGCTCGAAATTGTTTACTCATGATATTCAAGCATTTCACAAGCCACCACCTTGAAATCAGACAAGAAACACTGGGGTTCCTTTCACAAATATTGTGAGGCTAAAAGTTTAGTTCATTTGTCTATTGATTATTTCTCGATTCTGGAATTCTTTAGGGATCGATTTGTGCAAGGACTCGCTCCATCCACTCTCTCTTCTCAGTGGGCTGCCATCGATGTACTAAATATTCATCGCAATTTCTCTAAGGCCTCTTCCTTGGTTTCAAGACTGGTAAAGGGTTTCAGACTTAAAAAGCCAGTTGCCTCCAATTCTGTTCCCTCTTGGGATTTCTCAATAGTTTTGAGGGGCTTACAGTTAGACTCTTTTGAGACTTTATGAACATAATATTGCCTTGGTTATCCGCTAAAAGAATTTTTTTGCTGCAATTATATCCGCAAAGCGATTAGGTGAGTTGGGGGCCCTGTTGTCTTCATTTCCTTACTTAAGATTCTTTGCAGATACAGTAGTTCTTAAGCTCAATCCTAAATTTGTTCCCAAAGGTCATTCTTTCTCCCACTTTGATCAGGAAGTAGTGTTACCAGTTTTCCTTTCTGAAACAGAGGGTGTTCCTTCCACATTGGATGTTCACAGAGCATTGTGTGTTTAAACAGAAGTAAAGAGTTTAGGAAGTCCAATACTCTGTTCTATGGGACAGCTAATAAAGGAAACAAGGTCTCGACTCAGACTATAAGCAGATGGGTGCGCCAGGTGATCACTCAGGCATACAGATCAGTGGCAGATGTCACTCCTTCTAATATCCATCGGCGATCAACCAGAGCAGTGCCAGCTTCATGGGCAGCAGCAGGTGGGGCATCCCTTCATGAAATTTGTAGGGTTGCGGCATGGTGGTCCCACTAAACATTTATCAAACATAACTGATTAGATTTGGCGGATTCTGCAGGTTCCTTTGGTACTAGGTGATTATATTGAACATGTAACATGCCTCAGATGATTAGGACTCTCCTACCAATGTGGATCAATGAGATATTATTAACACACTTGGCTGCCAGGGTTCGCCTCATACTATTATAATAGGTGATTATATATGATCTGACCTTCTCTGTCATTAGAAAGATGGGATTCCTTCATATAAACAATGACTCCCTACTTCCCCATGGGTTTCCATAGGAAAATACAGTTGTAATTAAGTGCATTGACCAGTTAGTCTTAGGGCGACTAGCTCTATATAAAACAACCAGAACATGCATCTGAATATTACTGAAATTACTGTATGTACACATTTGTACACCTCTGTATAATGTCCTAATGCGTGTATGTTTTAACCGCATATCTTGAAGGACTTCATCGAACCCTGACCTCTTTATTTCTTCAGCAGTCTCTAAAAGACATGAACTACTCGACATCCGTAGAGCATTCAATTTTATAACCAACTCAACTGTTCCAGATTGTGGACATCACCCTCTAGAGTGTGCTATATCAGACGGGTCCTTATGTGTGTGGATTTCCCGCATGTCTTTAAGGACTCTGCCGTCCCCCAACCATGTTGTTTCCTCATCAGCGTTTATAAGATATGAACTACCGAACATTTTTTGAGCGTTAATTTGTGGTCCAGCCTTACTGTTCCAGACTTATTTTCACTCAAAAAAAGTTCCCCGTCCTAAGATAGTGAGTGAAGTTAACGTTCCAGTGTGTCACCCTGAGTTGCATTTCTGGTGCGCGCACGTTGTGGTCATGTTGAAAAAGACCCCTCCCCCGACCTTGCTTCCCTTTGAGAAAGCAGAGCCGGGGTAGGTTTCATGGCAGACGCTACTTCACGTCCGAGTAAGTATACGTCTACAATACCTTATCGGGGCCTCAGTAAGATGCTATTCGCATGTAAAAGCCTTTTTCTTCACCCCATGTAGAACGCTAATAGGCGTTTCCTCGGCGACCACCTCATGGGGCCCTGACCGATCCCATAATAGAGTAAGTTTCAGACATTTCAAGCCCACGTTGGTCTGTTAGTAAGCATCCAGCACCATGACATGGAAGTTGGTGTGACTGTATGTTTTGTGTATCACTTGGGGCATGCAGCCATATCCCTTTACGCATGCTGCTGGGTTTCAAATGTTGATCTATGAGTCTAAACGTATGTACTATTTGCTTGTTATGTATGTCACTCTTTGTATTTCAGGTTATTTTATCCAGGCTAAGGTACAATATTAATGTTTGACCTGTTGTGTGACTGATTACTCTAACACAATGCATCATCTATTGAATCCAGTCAGAATGTAGTGCAGGTTTTTGCCTTAGATCGTGAAGAATTGCCACATGATCGCTTTTCGACATATATAGGCGAGAAACATGTTGACCTTGTTTTAGACCAACTTACTCACCATGCTAACTAGGACCATTATATCCTAAATTAGTGCTGAATTTTTAATTAGGATAGTGATCTCAATCTTTAAATATTCTGACCTTGAGCATCAGCACACCTATTTTAAACCACTCCTTAATACCTCTCTACACACAGCACTTGAGCCCACACACTCCCACTTCACCAGACGGCTAAAAAAAGATCTCGAGCAAAGAACACCCTAGTGGGTTCCCACCAGTCAATGCAGTGCCAGCCCGATGAGGAGCTAGTCCAATGATGAAGCATGACACCCATTCGGGTGTGTAAGGGCCGTGCTCCTATTGGAGCACATTCCATCCCCTGGAACTCTAGTCTTCCACACTTTTCTTGTTTTGAGAAACTGCACACCCCTTTACCTACAGATCATTGATACAAGGAGCATGTGTGCTGGACCTAAAAGCTCCTAGTTCGCTTTTTTGTACAGTTAGCTGAAACCTGGCCAGGTGGACTTAGAGGCATCAGTGTAAGTACCTTACATCGTCCACCATATTTAGAGCTGATATTCTGATGTATTGTTTTTTCTGTTCAGGCCCCTCAGGGAAAGTCTTGTGGACTCACACAAAAAATGGAAAATTAACTCTATATCCTGGGAGAAAAATGTCAGGGTGTCAGGATATTAGGATTTTGTTTTTCAAAAGCAAACTTCCAGTTTGGGAGTTTATTGTTGGAGCGCCTTTTGAGGGCATCAAGCACTTCGGAGGCAGGTAAAGATCTCTAAATATGGTATGCTGTAGGCTGTTACTGCAGCAGAGTGTATGTCTCCTCTGTCCTGGCAGAATGGAGTACAAAAAGTAAATCCCTAAATAACCCCTTAGTTATCACAACAAGGAATTTCTTATATGCTTAAGGAGAGATTGAGTACTTTTTATTTTGAATGATGTACCCTGACTCCATCAGCACTGTTGGTATTAAACAAAAGACTTGTTTTGCTATACATGGAACCACAGTAAGTAGATATGGCAGTGGAGAACTTAAAAGGACATACCATGTAGTTGTCTTACAAAGAAAATAGGTTGGTAAATGCAATCATTCACTGACAACATACTATGGAGGCTGTTTCACAAGCACATTACTACAGAAGTTCTCTTTTTTGTACTCTTGCACACATTTTTAAATTGACTACAAAACATAAAAAATGGGAGTATTCACAGATTTTTCATGTGTAATAAAAACAAAAAGAAAGGACTGTGCCTTATATTCACCTGTACTAATTTAGGAGTTAGATGTTTCAGGGCTGCTTCATAATTGTGTGTATGAGTGAGTAAATGAGTACTCCGGTAGTACTAGTTATTGTACTGAAAAATGATTTTGTGGATCAGCCCCTTAGATATCTAGTTCTCTTTTAAAAAAGAATCAACCCACTAACAAGAAGAATATAGTACATATTAAGAGGAAAAAAGCAACTTTGGAGGTCGTGGGTTTTTGGATACAGAATCTACAATCAAACATACTGTTTTTCAGCAACAAGTCATACAACCAAGTCTACTTTAGGAACCTGTTGTCTACGTGAGTATATCTGGAGGGGGGAGCACACTGGCCCTCATCCCAGCACTCAATTTCCCCCAATGCATCATGGTAAATGCAGTGCATGATCCCACCCTCCTTCTGTTTAAAAAGGCTCCATCGAACATGTGTTGATGCAACTGTGCCCAGTGATGGTACTGGAGACAAAAGAAGACTTTTGGCTGCATTTCCAGTAACCCCAAAATGACTTGTTGCTCCCTACTGATGGAGGAATGAATCCAGAAACACATGTATAGGGTAACACAGCACAGGCTGCACAAATGAGGGTGAACAATTAAAGACTACTACAGAAGTAAGTGTTATCATGCACTATATTTACCATGATTAATTGGGACAAGTTGAGTGCTGAGATATGAGGCAGTGTGCTCCCACCCTCCTTCTCTTTGAAAAGGCTCCCTTCAGCTACTGAGCTGACAAACTTGTGTTGATACACCTGCACAGTCATGATACAGAGACCTGAGAAGACTTTGGGCGGCATTTCCAGAACCCCTAAAATGGCTTGTTCAGCCAGAATCCAGAACACATGTCGAGAGGTAGACTGCATAGGCTTCACCAACAAGGATGAAAAATCAAAGAATACTATGGAAGTAAGAATTTGGTATCATGCTTTAAACTCACACAGTGTGAAAGGGACTACAAGGTAATACATTGGTATCTAATGGTAAATTAGGCAAATGCCCCTTTTGCTGCATCAGTTTTTGGTAGCAGACTTGATGGTTTTGATTGAAAAAATGGGCAAATTGATTAGGATGGAAATTGATTATTGCTATGAACAAAAGTGTTGTGTATTTTGTTATATGTTGTGGTCCGTCATTGACGTTAAGAGACATGGGTCTGAAGTGGCCTAACATCCTGGGATATTTAGCCTAAGGGGCATGTCTTAGTGTGGCATACACTAAGGGGTATTGCGTTGTCTGCTGTTGATGCCGCACTGAGCAATAGTTGCGTTGTTAGTATTGCAAAGAGAACTTTGAAGTTAGTATAGTGAGGATTTATTTGGGTACCTTTAGAAAGCGCAGCTGAAAAAGTCCCGAGACTTTTCACTTGATTGAGGGTAGAATAACGCTGGTTGAGATTCTGCTGGAAGCGAAAGAATTCTGAGAGTGATTGGATCTATTTTCTTTTAGTGGAGCAGACAAGCAGGTTTGTTATAAGTAGTTCTAATCTTGTTGTCCTTTAAGAAAAACTTTGTAAAATCACTGCTAATTATTTTTCTAAACTGAGGGTCAGTCACAGGAGTTATGAAGACATCATAGAGAACCGCGCTGGCATTGGTCAGCGAGTGTGAATCGTCACAAAAGAGTGCTGTGTTGTTATTGGTTGGTTGCTGTGAGTCGTGCTTGTATTGGTCAGGGTGAACGAATAGCGTCCGTGGGAATATGGAAGAATTTTACTCTGCTTTTACTTGAGTTTAGTGTAGTGAATGAAAACAAAATGAAGTTATTGAAGTTGTTGAGGACTTTGATTAGAAAGGATGAGCCTATACTGATTAGAGAGGGAATTCTTGTTCCCCCTGAGGGTACGCCTGCGTCTTTTATGTCCTTAGAAAGAGGATATCACACATGTACATGGTTAGAGAATTGGGCGAAGTATGCAGAAGGAGATGGGAATCTGGCGTTTCCAGAGTATGGTACTTTTAATGTGAGAATTTTAGAAAATTTAAGATATCAAATGAATGAATTGAGACCAAATCCTAGACCTTTGGAGTATGAAGCACTTGAGGAATGGGAACATGAGGCTTACAAAAGAGACAGAGACAGGTCTGAGAATAAATACAGAAATACAGTGAGCAGATACTCAGAGGCAAAATGGGATTCCCAAATGAAAAAATTGAGAAAAGATGTGATAGCAGTAGGTGAAGGTTTATATCCAGTTGTTGTAGTAGAGAATCAGGAAGGAGGAAAGTGTAAGGAGAAGAAGAAAAATGTTGAATATCTGAGTCCAGATCCGAATGAGATTGATGATGAGTTATTAGATTAATTATTGTTAAATAGACCTCCACCATATCAGGAAGAACAAGAAATAATCACCCCAAGTGCTCCATTGACACAAGTAGAAGTTCCTCAGTATTCACAGGTGAAAAATACAAATGTAGTGAACCAAGTGAAAGATGATTTGAGGAAAAAGATTACCCAATTGAATTTGAATGCAGATGCTTTATCAGTCCCTGTGACTATTGGACCTATAGTTCCATTATATAATGAAGTCCAGAGTATTTCACAAGTGCATGCATTGACAGCACCTGTTAACAATAGAACTAGTGTAGGTGCTGCAAGTGAGACAGGATCATTGATAGACATTTCAGAAAGAACACTGGAAGCACCAAAGTGCAATGTGCAAATAGAACCAAGGAAACTAGTGCAGAATACGAGAGAAGTAACACCTACAACAGGAGGTTCAATAGGGCCATCAACGGAAGAGTTGGATGAATGGATTAGAGGGATGGCGTCTAATAAAATTGGTATGAGCATGGATGTAAGTAAATTAAAGGCGGATTTGGAAGAAATGATTATAGATATAATTAGTCCTGAAAGATTGTGCAAATATCAGGAGGAAGAGTTATTATTTTTGTGTAAGAATATTACAATGAGAGCGAAGAGTCTACATGAAAAATTGCCTGAAGTTGCTCAGACTTGTGGTGTTGACATAGAGAAATCAAAGTCTTTGCAGAAAACGTAGAGATTAGAATTTAGTGACAAAGATTTAGAAAGTTTGAATGCTTCTGGTAAACGATTGCAGATTAAAGAGTTGATTAATACATTGAAACGATGGGGTGAATTGGAGCGTTGGAAAGGCAGATGGGCTAAAAAGAAAGAAGAAATTGTTGCAAATCAAGGGGTCTCGTCTATGTTTACAGTAAGAGAGACGGGTACTAAGACAACAACAATGACTGAAATGATATATCCAATGAGAGAGGTACCAGGAGGTGGATATGTTCACATCCCTTGGTCAAGGCAGGATATACTGTCCTTTACAAATTAATTTCCCAGATTGAGAGAAAAAACAGTTGAGTGGTACAAACTAGTAGAGAGGTTTGTAAAGGTTTCAAAGATTTTGTGGAGGGACTTAGATGGTTTCTTTGATATTAGCTGATTTGTGGGTTGAGTGTAAGATTGCTGTAGATTGGCCAAAAGAAGAATATCCCAGAGATGCAAAGTCTGGAGCACCATCAGAAGAAGTGATGAAAAAATACAATCAGGTTATTACCTATTTGAAGCGAAAGATTTCACCAAAAGAAACAGATTGGGTAAAAATAGATAGAACGAAATAGGAAACAAAAGAAACAGTGCATGCTTGCTATGAAAGACTTCTACAGGTGTTTAAACAGTACAGTGGCATTGAGAATATTACTGACACAGATATATGACATTTTGTATATAGGTTTGTGTTTGGATTGAAACCAGAGATTAGTACCATTATTCAGCAGTATTTGATTTGTTGGCAAAGCAAAGGCATAGATGAGATATTACGGTATGCAACGTATTGTAGTGATGATATTGAAACAAGACACAAGAAGTTGAAAGAAAAATTAATGTGGGCACAAATGAAAGCAGCACAGAAAGGTGGTAATATTGTAGATTTTTCTCAAACAGGATTCCAAGGAAAAGGTTAGAATCAGAGTGTTCAGGATGGTCAGATTTCTGCCATGGGAGGTGTCATGGTGAATGGTGGTGTTTTTACTCAAGGAATAGGTAGAGGTAGAGGTAATAAAGAGGTGTTGAAAAAGTAGTTCCTGTGTTATGCGTGCGGCAAGATGGGACATTGGAAATGCGAGTGTAAGGTTTCTTCAGGGAATAATTAGACGCATCAAAATTTTAATCAACAGATGCAAGTTGCAATGAATAGGAATCAACCACAACAACAACAACAACAGATAACACAGGTCCAAATACCACAAGCTCCAATGCCAAATGATAATGTGAATGCTCAAGTACAAAAATACAGTGCGAATGTGGGTTTTCATATGGGTGAATCAGCTAATCGTAGTCAAAATATGCAAGTGGCTCAACAATATTGGTTGCAGTGCCATGAGAGTGATTCAGATACATCTCAATGACGGTGCCTGAGAGGGGAGGAAGAGTGCGTGCTTGGCACATCTCTGGGGTAGATCAGTGTGGTCCCTTTGTTGATGGAGAAGTAGAAGGCAATGTGATTACATTCCTTGTAGACACTGGTGCTGCCCGTTCCACTGTGAGAACAGAGGAAGTTCCTAACCTACCCCTCTCTGGAGATACTATCCAAGTCGTGGGTGTTTCAAGCAAATTGATTGCAACTCCGGTGACAAAACCATTAAAGGTACAAATTGGAGATTTCTATGACCTTCATCGTTTTGTGGTGTGTGATACAAGTCCTGTTAACCTGTTAGGTAGAGACTTGTTGTGCAAAATGAACTGCACCATCTATTGTACACCGGATGGAATAGCATTTCATACACAGGATGAGGATGTGATTTTTATAATGATGATGGCAAGGCAAGGGACAAAAATGAATGATTTGTATCCTCTATTTACAGTGAAGGATTTGCCTGATGAACTGAGAGACACAGTGTTGGCTAATGTGTTGGATTTTTCAGGGAAAGACATTGGACTAATGAAAGGAGTTGATCCTATTCAAATTTCAGTCAAACCAGGTGCAGAATTACCAAAAACGCCACAATAACAAATGAGGCCTGAGACTATTGCAGGAGTAACTCCTGTAATTGAATTAATGATTGAACAAGGTATTTTGAGAGAGATACTAAGGAGTCCTTGTAATTCACCTATCCTGGGGATTAAAAAACTGAGTGGCAAGAATAGGATAGTGCAGGATTTAAGAAAAATCAATAAGATAGTGATACCTTGTTGCCAAACCCCGCAGTGATTCTTTACCAAATTCCATGTGATGCAGAGTGGTTCACCGTGATTGATTTGTGTCAAGCATTTTTCTTGATACCCCTACATCCGGATAGTCAGTATTTGTTTGCATTCCGGTTTGGAGACCAAGTCTTGGCTAGGTGCCGAGTTCCTCAAGGGTATACAGAGAGCCCCTCAATCTTCAATCAAATTTTGAAGAAATGCTTGGAGTCATTGGTAATGCCAAAAGACTCAGTCTTGGTGCAATATATCAATGATTTGCTTGTTGCATCAAAGACTAGAGAAGCACGTGTGACAGATACTATTGCTCGACTGAATCATTTGGCAGTAGGTGGGCATAAAGTGTCACCAGCAAAATTACAATTCTGTCAGAAAGAAGTTCTATATTTGGGACACAAAATAGAGAAAGGAGTCAGGAAAGTATCACAAAATCGAATAACTGTGATCTTACAAATGAATCCACCCAGAACGCAGAAAGAAATTTGAATGTTTTTGGGAATGGTTGGATACTGCAGACAATGGATCAGTGGATTTTCACTGATAGCCAAGCCATTACAGAGATTGATACATAAAGATGTGACTGATCCTATCGAACTAGATGAGGAATGCATGAAGGCATTTGCAGAGTTGCGAAACAGCCTTTATCGAGCACCCGCATTAGGAATGCCAGACTTTACCAAAGATTTTGCTTTGTTCTGCTGTGAAAGAGAAGGTTGTGCACTTTCAATTCTAATGCAAATGCATGGAACAGCACGTCATCCAGTGGCATATTTTTCTGCAACACTAGATTCAGTGGCTGCAGCATTACCAGGATGTTTGAAAGCAGTTGCTGCTACTTGTGTGAGTTTGGAACAGTGTGAATCGATTGTAATGGGACATCCATTGAAAGTGTATGTGCCACATTCTGTTGAGATATTGCTGACATGAACTCGAACACAACACCTTACAAGCAGTTGATGAAAGAGTGATTTTGGGAGCTGAAAATGTGACTGTGACAAGATGTACAAATTTGAATCCAGCAACTTTGTTATCGAGTCCAAGTTGTGAGGAAGTGGTGGAAGAAGCTGATCATGATTGTTTGGATGTGACTGAGCTGTGTTAAAAACCAAGGCCTGACATAAAAGATACACCGTTGCCTAAATCAGATTGTGTGATGTTTGTGGATGGATCATGATGGAGGGATGATGGAGGTACCTTGCATGCTTCATATGCAGTCTGTACAGTGGCCATGGTTCTTGAAGCTTCATGCTTAAATGGAGTGAGTTCTGCACAAATTTCAGAACTGGTCACATTGACCATGGCATGTATAATTGGCAAAAATGTGAGAATAACCATATTCACTGATAGTCAATATGGTTTTGGAGTTGTCCATGATTTTGGACAATTGTGGTTGCAACTTGGATTTTGAACATCATCAGGCTCACCAATTCAAAACGGAAACTATGTGAGGGAGCTATTGGTTGCACTACAATTGCCCAAAGAGATTGGAATTGTAAAGTGTTCAGCACATAAATTTGGAAACGATTATATAACAAATGGTAATCGATATGTGGATCAAGTTGCACGATTTTGTGCTCAAAATTCAATTTCAACTAACAAAAGTACGTAGAAATCTGATGTTAATTGTCATCTGATGTTTTCTTCTGTGGAGACATGGGAAGAGATTAGACAACTGCAGAAAGAAGCTAGCGAGGAAGAAAAATAAATCTGGATCAAGGCAGGTTGTTCACGTAGGGCTGAAGATGAAGTATGGGTCTATACTGAAAGACCAATAATGCCAGATAGTTTGTTGTCACAAATGGCCAGAATGTACCATGGCCTAACACATGTAGGAAGAGACACAATGATTAGGTCATTTAAACAAACATGGTACGAACCCTAAATTCAGGGTCATTGCAGAAAACCTTTGCCAAAGGTGTATAACTTGCCAGCAGCAAAATGCAGGGAGAAAAACAGTTGTTAGTTGGGGACAAATTGGAAAAGCAGCAGGTCCATTTATGAGATTGCAGGCCGACTTTATAGAACTGCCCCCATGTAATGGATTGAAATATGTGTTGGTGGTGGTTTGTCTGTTCTCTCGTTGGGTGGAAGCTTACCCAACAAGATGAAATGATAGCCTAACTGTTGCTAAATTGCTACTGAGAGAGATAATACCAAGATTTGTATTTCCAGTCTCTTTAGAAACTGATAGAGGTACAAATTTTAATAATGAGATAATTAGGATGATTTGTGCAGCATTGCAAATTGAGCAGAAGTTACATTGTGCTTATCGACCAGAAGCCACAGGTGTGGTCGAGCAAATAAACGGTACAGTTAAGTAAAGACTTTCAAAAGTGTGTGCATCCACAACACTAAAATGGCCAGATGCTTTACCTCTAGTTCTGATGAGCTTGAGAAGTATTCCCGGCAAAAAGACTGGATTATCGCCCCCTAAAGTGATTATGGGCAGAGCAGTGAGACAGCAAATCAACTGATGAATATAACTGATGATCTTGTGCTCGATTATTGCAAAGGATTGGCTGATGTGGTACGTTCTGTGTTTCATCAGGTTGGAGAAGTTGCAACCACAACACAGCAAGAACAAGCACATGATCTAAGTCCAGAAGAATGGATCCTGGTGAAGAAACACATAAGAAAGTCATGTTTGGAACCACGTGGGCATGGGCCATATCAAGTGATACTGGTAACAACGACAGCAGTGAAGTGTGGTGGCTTGCCGAACTGGATTCATGCCAGTCACGCAAGAAGAGTCCCAATTCCATTTGAAAGAACAGAAACAAATGAAAATGATCCAGGAAATTCAGAACAGACTGTGAGCCAAAGAGAGTCTGAACAGAATCGAGTAAAGTGGGCACCAGCTATTGGGTCGCCTGAGACTGTTGTCAATACAGATGCAGAAAGAAGTTTGATTCAAGAGCAAGAGCAAACAAGTAATGAAGAATGAAAAGAATCAAACCAAAGAAGTTTTGGGTCGAGTCTTGAATCTGGTGACTCTGTGCAAGTGAAAAAAGCAAAAAGGGAGATATATGGCCTAAAGGAGTGAAAAGACTGAAATACATTCTGAAAAAGAAGACTCCAAATACCATAATTGAAGTATCATGTGAAACAGAACAAAGTGACTCAGAAGAATATACAGTTCAGAGAACAAAGAGAGCAAGAGATTACAAACAAGAAATACACGGGACCTGAATGGTCATATGTGGTGGCTGAAGAAGTTGAACCTACAGATCATTGTGAGGAAGAAACTGTTGCAGGACCGAGCCACAAAAACGGTTATGAGCCACCCTAAATGAACTGTGTCAAAGATTAGGGTGCAGAAGATTGAAAAGCTATTCTGAAGAATACAGAAAATAAAGCTGGAACAGTTAAAGGCTGTAGAGAAAAATATTTTAAAAAAAGAGGGGAGAAGCCAGAAGGCTTAAAAAGTGTTGCTTGGTTACACTATACACATTACATACATTTTTTTCTAGTTTTTTAGTTTTAGAGTTTTTTTAGTTTAGTTTTGGATTTTTCTTTAGTTCTTAGAGAAAATGCCAAGGGCACGTTTACAAGTGACTGAAGATCAAAATCAAGGTTGTAAACGTAAATGTATTAGTAAATGTATTAGTGCTTGCCTTATAAGTGTTTTACTAATAATGTTAGTTTGGTTAATACTAATTGTCATTGTGCCTTATTTTATGTATCCTACTAAGAATAATACTACTAATGAGTTGGTGAGTGAGAAAATAGATGTGGAAAATCTTAGAGAAGATCCACAAACTAATATTAAGAGATGAACTGGCAATATTTTGCAACAAGATAATTCCACTAATGATTTTTCATTAAAATTTTGACCAAATTGTTGTATGAGTATGTGGATACTATGGATGTGAGGGATTGTTATGTGTGTATGCAATTACCATCATCTGTGTCTGAGGGAGTGACCTATCATCACCTACCTCTAAGTTATAGAATTTCGTGTAGTGTACTAACAAGTCTGTTTTATGAAAGAGGATGCTTGCAATACTATTACTCAAAGTATGATTTAGTTTTTTCTGAAGTACCTATTAGAAAAAATATGAATATGGTGAGCAGTGTGAAAAATGCTGAATATTGTGGGTAATTCTTCCATACTACTAAAACGATAGATACTGTGCATGCACACTGTGATAATTTGACTTGTAGATTACATCAAGAAGAGATTGAATTTATAAATATAGTGGAAGATAGGAGACAGAGTTTTAAGGAAAAAGCTGCTGAGCAAAAGTCCCATATACCTCCTTGGGCTTTTAGAGAAGGAGATTACAAAAAAGGTGAGACGTATGCTGCAGTGACTCTGGATTGGCATCATAGGGGAAAGCTTTGCTTACTTAGACAGAAAACAGAATATAATAATTATTTCATTGGTTCTAGTGAATGTGACCATACTTTCCTGATTACAGTGGTGGTACGGATCCTGTTTTTCCGGGTATATATTATGTGTGTGATACGAATGCCTATTATAGGTTGCCTGCACATTGGTATGGGTGTTGTTCTATGGGTATTGTTTTCCCAAAGATTTATCATAAGGATAAAAATAATGGAACCAATGAAAAGAAGAGTGTACTAACACGAAATAAAAGGGGAATTAGTGCTGCTGAAATTGTGGGTGATATTTTTGGAGCATTGATACCTTCAGTTGGAGTAATTTTAAATTCGCATAAAATTAGAAAATTGTCCACAGTGGTTGATCGTTTATCAACAGACACTGCTGGTGGATTCTTAATGATTGATACTGAAATAGTGGCTATGAGATCTATGGTTTACAGAATCGACTTGCTCTTGATGTATTATTGGCAAAAGAGGGCGGAGTCTGTAGCATATTGAAAATCCAACAGTGCTGTACATATATCCCCGACAAAAGTAAGAATCTAGAGAGATAAATTACAGATATTACACATTTATGTGAAGATTTAACTGAACTGAAGGTTGATGGTGTTTCGGAGATACTTGGTAAGGGTTTCTCTTCAGTAGGTAACTGGTTTTCAGCTTTTGGTAATAGCATGCTAGGAAGAATAATAATGCCAATAATTGCAATTGCTTCAGGGGTATTAACGCTGGTATTAATATATAAATGTTGTAAGTGCAAGAAACAAACTTTAGAGACTAAAAGAAGAGCAAGAAAAAGAAAGAGAGAAGAAATAGAGTTAGAAGATAGAAGAGGAAATTACTATGAAATAGTAAAAGATATAGATGGGGTTAGGTTGAAACAGAGGAAAACTACTGCTTTCTAGGTAGTAAAATCCGATGACAATCAGATTTTTGGGTTTTTATGATGGCTCAAGTCACCATCAATGGGGGATTGATGGAGCAGGGTTTTGCGAAATAAAACCTGCTCGGATCAAAACTTCCAAATGTGTGGACTATTAACAAAAGTTGTGTGAAAAACTAAAAATGGGGAGATGAAACTGTGCAAATGCGTGCTGGAAAGAGATTAGTATTTCCAGTATTTTTCTAAGTAGGCTGAAAACATGAATGATTAAATGTAAAAATAACAGCCAAAGAAAATAATGATAGAAGCTATGAGTTTTAAAAAGAGGCATGATATTTTCTTTTACTGATGTATTTAATGTAAGGATGATAATCATTTACGTATTTGTTTTTCCTAGAGAAAAAGTGCATTTTACTGTTCTGAAAAGAAGGCCTCGACAGTCTATTTAGGGTTAATATGCTTTCTAAAACGTAGGCTGCAAAGAAATGTATTTTGTCCTTCAAGAGCTCCTGACGATGGCCATGGTTTTGCGGAGGAAGTAATGAATGTTATAAATGGAATTTCCTTGCTGTCTGGAGAAAAGTATACTTGTGGACACTCGTGCTGGAGAAACTTGATACATTAGCAAGTTGGAAATATGTGCAAACGGCGAAAGAGATTATTGGAGTTTCCTCTCCTGAAGGTCGATGACAAAAGCTTCCTAAAGACAAAGGAACTGTTGAAAGTTCCGTGCACTGAAAGTGGAGTGATTAGACACCCCCTGGTCTAGCCCAATCAGAACTAAGCATTTTTTTGTGTTTGATACATGGAGAGTTGGATCTTTGTGAATTAGGGTATAATTACTAGTGTTAGAATTCAAAGTGTGGGTTAGAGAGATATTGCGAGAGGAGAGAGCTGTGTTGCTGGTTCATACTTGATTTGGCTGGCTGTTGTTCTGCTGATCCTGACTCCATAACTTTGCTCCTCATACCTTTGTGAGGGAGCTCCAGCTTACTCTTCTGGCCGTAGAGTAGCTTTTCTTGACTATTAGCATTTTGTGCTATAGTTACTCCTTAGGTGCGTATGAAATTCTGAATTTGCATATATCTTATTTGCAAATGTTTCTTTATCCTTTTGTCTCTTTCCCTATCCACTCACTCAAGGTTCGTCAAGAGATGTTTATGAATTACTATACTATTGTTTCTCTTGTGTGATGATCTATGATTCAAGCTGCATTGTGCCTGATGAGTATTCACATTTTCTCTAAAAATATAGATAAAAGCACGTTGATAAGTAACCAGAGTCTGTCATTTTTAATGTCATATGGATATAGTGAATGAATTATTTCATTTGTTTAGGTTCTCATAAGGTTAGAATTATGTCTATCAATTTTCAATCCCTATCCACTCAAACAATATTCATCGGAGAGAGAGAACCATATAGCAAATAGAATTTGGTATCATGTTTTAAACTCACGCAGCGTGAAAGGTACTACAAGGTAATAAATTGGTTTCAGTGGGC